>VMDO01003117.1:0-12565 GCA_007922755.1 Pedetes capensis
GTGTGGGGGCCAAGTAAGGCCTGAGGGGGTGTCAGTGTGGCAAAGGGCAGCAGAGCTCTGGTGACACCTGAGTGGGGAGGACTCAGCAGGACACAGACACGGGTGTGGCACACAGAGGGCAGGCTACAACGTGGGGGCGGGGCTCAGGGAGCACAGCCAGGGCCTGGACATGGCAGGGTGCGGGGCACTGAGGGTGGCACACAGGTGAGGGAGGGGCTCCGCGGGACGTGGGTCTGAGGGACCCAGGAGCAGGAGGGGTGAGGGAGGCACACTGGGGCAGGGCTCAGTGACACTGGAGCAGGGAAGGATTACCACCTCTGTAAGCACCTGGTGACTCCTCTCCTGGAGGAACTGTGGGGTCCCGGCTTGAACGTGGGAGGCCCAGGGGCCACCTCAGCCCCACAGACCCCGAGACATCTCCATTTGCCACCCATTTCAGACCGCAAATCAAATACAACAGGCAACTAAACAATCCAACAGGTGCTCAGAAGTTCGCCCACCCATGTCAATAACCCAGCAACAGCCCCGAAGACCACAGTCCCCCAGTCCTGAGCCCAGACCCCAAAACTTCCAGAATGTGTATCGGACGACCAGCACATGGTCACTATTCATTAATACCAACAGACCAAAGGCATTCATTAATACCAACAGACCAAAGGCATTCATTAATACCAACAGACCAAAGGCATTCATTAATACCAACAAACCCCTCCCTCCCCCGACCAGCACCACGTTTGTGCCCCACATGCACTGTGAACAACCCAAGGTCCAGAGACCCCTGTGCAGAGGGCCAGGCGACAAGGCTCCTCCTCCCGCCGGGGCCTGGCTCTAAGGGCTTGAGCTCCGCCCCACAGGACCCCGGCAGGGAGGAGAGCTGGGGGGCATGCGGCTTCTCCGGCTTCTCCGACTTCTCCGGCTTCTCCTCGAAGACTCTCCCCCCACGCCGCCCCCACACCCGAGTCCCCGAGTCCCCAGCAGCCCTGGTGCAGGCTCTGCGGCCGTCCACAGCTGGCGCGCGCTCCCAAGGCCAACGTCCTTCTACACGATGCCTGGCGCAGGGCCTGGCACACAGTAGACCTTCACCGACTGTGCAAACAAATGGATGAAAGCCTACCATGTACAAGGCCCTGGAGGCCAGAATGAGGCGCGACGCGAGGATGATGGAGGTGAGGAGGGTGATGATGGAGGCCGGGCCGGCCGGAGATGAGCGGCTGGCCCAGGATGGCAGGCTGGAGGTGGTGATGGGAGCCATGACGATGGAGTCCGGGAGACAAACATGCATGAGGAGGACGCGTCGAAGACGAGGAGCAGGAGGAGGCGGCCGGGACCCGCAGGCCCAGCTCGTGCCCCCATCCTGCCCGCTGGCACCAACAGAACATCAACCCCATGTGATGCTCGGAGACTTTCTGAGCCTGAGAGCCCTGCCTGGGAGGAACCCAAACGCCCCAAAGAAGGGGGGCTCATTTTTGCTTGCAGACTCCATAATGGAATTCTGGACAGCGACCGATCCCCGTCCCTAGCCCGTTTTTGAACTGGCAAGGAGACCCCCAAGTTTAAACGCTTGCAGTGATGCGGCCTCCAGCGTGTAGCCTGACACATTGGTGACTGATTTGTCAAAACTTCACAGGGGCCCATGAAGTTCCTTTAATTTTTTCGTAATAAACCTCACTGGCAAACCAATCAGGCAGAACGCTTCCTCAGAAAGACTCCGATGGCATCTGTGACACTTTGCAATTCAAATCAATGTTCACAAGACCCCATAAAGCAAAGTTCTTACCTCTGGACTCCTGAGTCTCCGGAGGATGCCGTGTGTGGGGGCGGGATGACTGACCTGGCCACATCTCAGCAGGAGGCATGGGGGGCACAGGCAGCGGCCATGTCTGAGGATCCGTGGGGCGGTGCCACAGCTGCAGAGGCTGTGGGCCCCCATCTTGTCCTGAGTGTCCTGGGTCAGCACCGCAGGGTGGCAGACACACCAGGCAGCCGCAGGGGAGGCTGGGAGACTGGCACTGGGCCCAGTCTGCTCCATGCTCACTCTACCCTGGGCCTGTGAGCTGCCAGAGGCACTGGAGAGTTGGGGCTGCAGGCTGGGGCTTCGGGGGCTGGTCGGAACCCCAGGCAAAGGGGTAGGCACTGGGTGATGGGCAGGGGGTCCGCTCCAGGCCACAGGAAGAAGCTGGCAGGGCAGACGTGGCAAGGGGATGTTGGCAGCTCATGGGGAATGGCAGTGGAGGAGGGGAGTGGGGCCACGGGGTGGGGCTGGGAGCCAGACCACTCTTCTACCACTGTGGTGGCACTTGGCAGACAGGTGGGCTGGTGGGCAAAGCCACAGCGGGCTAGCGGCCTGGGTGGGTCTGGGAAGCGGGTTGGGGGGAGTGGACGTGGAATCTGCACTCAGGCCAGCCACGGGGTTCGGGGCGGATCCGCTCTCGCTTCTCTCTCCAAGGCACTCGCCAGCATGCGTCACCCATACCGTGCACGCACGCATGCACGCACACACACGCGCATGCACACTGAGGCAGGCACCCATTGCTGCGTACGCACACCGGCCGCACAGGCACGCACTGAGGCAGGCACACGCACCACACGCATGCGCACGCGGGCACACATCCACCCACCCACACGGGCCGGGGCCCCTGAGCATCCAGGGCAGGAGCCGGGTACAGAGCTGAGCCTCGCGCTGGCTAGTGATATTTCTCCTTCATGCTGTTTTTCAAGAATTCTTGCTAGCTCCTCCCTTTCCTCCACACTCTAGCTAAATAAAATGTCATTTTCTGGGATACGCTATTGACCCAACGTAGGAATAGCGCAACTGACGAGATTGCGTTCTACAGTGCTGGTGCTGTGCCAGAGCCAGGGAGGAAGGGTCGATCTGGCCCCCGGCCAGGGGTCTCAAGTGGCAGAAGCCTCCAAAAGCAGCACATTCATAGGTGGCATGAGCACGGGACAGGGTGGGCTATAAATCCCAGCGTTGCGGGGTCACACTCTGTTCTAAGGAGAGGGAGGCGCATCTGAGCCTGGCTCACTCATCCCAGGCCCCGGAAGGCCAGGGCTGGGCACACCTGGGCTTTCCTCCTGGCGGTCTCCGGAAACGGACCCCTGGTTCCATGGACACCTGAAAAAGCCCCCTTGCTCTTTGGCGGTCTCTGAGCCCCGGGTCTCCCCCTCTGACACCCGGCCCACACACAGCCATCCCCACTCACGCCTGCCACCATCAGCCAACACCACGCACACAGATAAAGTGCTTTGTAAAGTGCAGGTATATAGGCAATCTCCAACACCCAGCCGCTCCCGCCCCCTCCCACCCACCCTCCTCCACGTGAGGGGCTCAGGCCCCAGGGCACCCATGGAGTCCTGCCTGCCTCCTGTCCTGTGTACCCCCTAGCCACCCAACTACCCCAGGACAGTGTCACCACAGTGTTACCAGTACACACTAGGTGCTCAATAAGTGCCTCTGGAGCTGAAGTAAGCTCACACCAAAAACTCCTCCCTGGCCCGGGACATTCCCGTAGGAGACCTTTGGGGGGCAGGAAGGCAGCTGCGGGGCCCTGGGCTTTGTCTGGGACCACTTCCCTCCTTTGCTGAATTCGGCCTTCCTCCCTGGGAGTCGGCCCCTGCCTGCGCCTCTACTGCCTGCCACCCTGCCCTTCTGCTCCTCCACCCACCCAGCCCCTTGTGGCCGGGGCACGTGTTGCCATTCTGACTGGCTTCTTTGGAAACCTATGCCGGAATTCCATATCATCCAGTAAGAGGCCTTGTAGGGTCGCTGGGTACACAGGAGGGGGCGAGTCCAAAGTGTCTTCTGAGAACTGGGGGCACACTTAAAGGCAGGGGTCCCACGGCTGGGGGCCTATGAAAACAGCCCCATCTTGGGGTGGCTTGGGGGGGCGGCTCCTCCTGTGCTTGCCTGGCCCCTCCCACTCCAGCTTGGCTTCTGAAATGGCAGCCGCTGGCGAGGACAACAGGAAGATCATAGTCATCGGAAGAAAATTGCAGCTCAGAGCCTCTCCATCCCCTGGGGCCCCCACCGCTGAGCTGAGGGTGTCAGGGAAGTGTGGGGCCCAGCTCAGTTCCTTCCAAGAAGGAAGAAGGCTACGATTTTCCTCTCCGAGAGGAAAGTGAACAATGGGGAAACTGAGGCTCTGAGGGAGACCAACTGGCCCTGGGCGTGATTCCCAGACAGGGGAGTGGCTGGATACTACACTCCTACCTTTTTCTTTTTTCTTTTTTCTTTTTCTTTTTTTTTCCTACTGGGCTGGGGATGGACCTTGTACATACTAAGCCAGCAATCTACCACTACCCCTGCGCTGCACCCCCAAGCCTGACCTCTCTTAAGTCACAGGACTCAGTCTGATGATCTAGAAGTTCATCCGTTCCTTCTCAGCGCCACTACAGGTCTACTTCTGATCCTTGCTCCTGTGGCTGGTGACTAGACGGAGGAGATTTCCGTTGTCTTCACAAAGCACATGAGCTGGGCTCACTTGTCTTGCATCTGGCTTCAGAGTCTGTTGCACGGACTTCGAAGAAAGGAGAAGCTAGTGATTCTAACTGTTGCTGGATCTTGGAAATCTGTGAAAGTAACCTGGCTGAATGAGAGCCACGGTAGGATGCGGAAGTCCTCAAAGATGATGTTTCTCCTTCATGCCTTCCCAGGTCCCATCAAAGAAGTTGCTATGTGCATAGTTCCAAATTCTAATGCATTTCCGGGAAGTGGCACCATAATGATGTTGGCCTCACTTGGGCATGTTTTCCAAGGATTCTTGTTAGCTTCTCCCTTTCCTCCACACTCCACCTAAATAAAATGTCATTTTCTAGGATGTGCTATTGACCCCATGTAGGAATAGCGCAACTGACAAGATGGCGTTCTCAGAAGCCCCCAGTCTAAAACTTTTAGAGTTTCAATGTCCAGAATAACATTTGGGACTCTCTTCCAGCCTCTACGTTTTTCATTACTACGACATGCTTATGGTTTCTGAGCAAGTCAATATTTCTGGTCATATTTCTTGAACAGTCATCTCTCAAGCTCAGTGGACAGTGTGGCATCAGCCGAGGGCCTGGAGGACAAGAGATGCCACCACGGTGCCCAGGGCCAGGGTCCAGCGCCAAGCGCAGCTCCAGCTGGCATGTCAGCTTCCACGGTTCCGTCTCTCTGGGGGGCTCCTTTGCAGCCTGTTCTGTCTTCTCATCCATCACAAATGGCCTCACCTTGTCCCGAGTTCCAACAGCGATGAACTTCCGCTACTGGAAGGAGACAACCAGATCTGCCCGGCCCTGAGGTGGCAGATTCACACCAGGCTGGCGAGTGGGCGTTTAGCACCTTCTGCTGGGAGAGGAGCTAAGCGGCAGCAACTAGCTTGGGTTACATTCCAGGGTCCAGCCAAGTTGGCAGCCCCATAGGGTCGAGGCTGGTGTGCGGCCAGCCATGAGTCCAGCACAACAAAAAGGCACAAAACACGGCTTCGCTGTGGCATTATGTACCCTTGAGCAGGCATTGTCCAAAGTGCCATATCTACCAGGCATGACTTCGGCTACCATGTTCTTCCTAATATTCTTCTTCCTCTTACTGGAGTCTTCTCTGCACATCTCTTCTTCTGCAATTGGAACCCATCTTTCATGCCAGCAAAGTCTCAGGAGAGCAGTGTCCTCTACCGTCTCCAGTCTCAAGTCAGGGTTGACCACACCCAGCCCTGCCCGGGCAAGCCACAGTCTTCAGGTTTTCTCAATAGTTCTGGACATCAGAGCTGTTGTCACAAACTGGAGATGGGATCTCAGCTCTCGAACATGAAAGAGGCTCTTCTTTCTGGACATCTGAGCTTCATAAGAGGCTTGAGGTAGAGCCTCATCTTGAGAACTTTGAAGAAGTCCCTCTTTCTGGACAGCTCAGCTTCTTCAGAGGCTGTAGTTGGAGTCCTAGCTCTGGGACATCAAAGAGGCCCTTCTCCCTGGCCATCAGAGATACACCTGAGGCTAAAGGTAGAGTCTCATCTCTATAACAACAAAGAGATCCCTCTCCCCGGACATAGGAACTTCACCAGAGGCTGGAGAGGAAGTCTCAACTCTGGAATGTCAACTAAGTTCCGCTTTCTGGATGCGTGAGCTTCATCAAAGGCTGAGGAAGGGCTCTGAGCTCTGCCACGTCAAAGAGGCACCTCTTGCTGGACATTGGGGCTTCATCCAAGGCTGCAGATGAGGTCTCAGCTCTTAAACAGAAAGGAAGTTCATCTTTCTGAACATCGGAGGCTGGGGAAGGACTCTCAGCTCTACAACAGAAAAAAGGCCTTCTTTTCTAGACACCCACCATTCATCAGAGACTGGAAATCAAGTCTTAGCTCTTGAATATCCAAGAAGATCCTCTTTCTGGCCATCTGAACTTCGTCAGAGGCTTGGGAAGGACTCTCAACTCTAGAACATCTAAAAGGTCCTTCTTTCTGAACATCTGAGTTTTATTAGAGGCTGGACATGGAGTTTCAGATCTAGGACATCAAAGAGGTCCCTCTCTCTGGACATCTGAGTTTCATCAGAGGCCGGGAAGAGAGTCCCAGTTCTAGATCATCAAAGACGTCCATCTCTCTGGACATCCAAGCTTCATCAAAGGCTTGAGATGGAGTTCAGCGGCAAGACATCAAAGAGGCCCCTCTTTCTGGACATCTGAGCTGCATCAGAGGCTGGAGATGGAGTCTCAGCTCTAGAACATCAAGCAAGTCCATCCCTCTGGACATCTGGGTGTCATTGGAGGCTTCAGAAGGATTCTCAGCTCTAGAACATCAAAGAGGTATGTCTCACTGGCCATTGGAGCTTCATCAAAGGCTGGAGATGAAGTCTCAGCTCTTCGATATCAAAGAAGTTTGTCTTTCTGGACATCTAAGGTTCATCAGAGGCTAGAAAGGAAGCTCAGTTCTTGAACATCAAAAAAGTTGTCTTTCTGGACATCTAAGGTTCATCAGTCTCAGTTCTAGAACATCAAAGAGGTCCTGCTCTGGACATCTGAGCTTCACCGGAGGCTAGAGGTGGAGTTCCAGCTCTAGAACATCAAAGAAGACCTCTCTCTGGACATCTGAGCTTCACCGGAAGCTGGAGATGGAGTTCTAGCTCTAGAACATCAACGAAATCTCTCTTTCTAGACATCTGAGTCTTACTGGAAAGTGGAACCGGAGTCTCAGTTCAAGAACATGAATAAGATACATCTTTCTGGACTTCTTAACTTCACTGGAGGCTGGAGATGCAGTCCTGGCTCTAGAGCATCAAGGAGGTCCCTCTTTGTGGACGTCTAAGTTTCAGAGGCCGGAGCTGGAACTCTAGCTCTACAATGTCAAAGAGGTCCCTCTTTCTGGACGTCTGTGCATCATTGGAGACTGGAGACAGAGTCCTAGATCTAGAGGATCAAAGAGGTCCCTCTTTTCAACACCTGAGCTCCATCCATGGCTGGAGATGGAGATGGAGTCTGAGCTTTGGATCATCAAAGAGGTCTGGCTTTCTGAATGCCTGCGCTTTGCCAGGAGCTGGAGCAGGAGTCCCATCTTTAGAACATCAAGGAGGTCCCTCTTTCAGACTTTCACCTCTAGAACATCAAAGAAGTCCTCTCTTTAGACAACTGACCTTCAGTCAGAGGCTGGAGCTGGCTGGAGTCTGGGCTCTAGAATGTCCAGGAAGTCCCTCTTTCTGGAAATCTGAATGTCATTGGAAGCTGGAGCTGGAGTCCCAGCTCTAGGGCATTAAGGAGAGCCCTCTCTCTGGATGTCTGTGCTTCGTCAGAGGCTGAATCTGGGGTCTCAGCTCTGAAGCATCAAAAGAGAAGACGCCTTCTGGGCCCCCAGAGTCTTGGGGAAGCGGGAGCCGGTGTCCTGGTTCTGAGTCCTCAAGCGAGCTCCTCATTCTGCAAGTCTAACCCTCATCAGAGGCTGGAGCTCAGGCTCAGGGCTGGAACATCACAGGTCCTCCACTTTGACGCGCAAGGTGTTTCCGAGGGCGGCGATGGAGTTTCTGCTCTGGACTGTGGAGGAGCTCCCTCTCTCGGGACAGCTGAGCCCCATCAGAGGCTGAGGCGGAGGTCTCAGCTCTGTGTCACCAGCAGGGAACTTATTCTGGAAGCCGAGCTTCACTGGAGGCTTTGGCCAGCACAAGGAGGACTCTTCTGGACGCTTGGCCCCCTCTTGGCTGCCATGGACTCATCGAAGTGAGGTGCATTCAGGAGGCCAGCTCTTCCCCATCTCGCTGCGGCCTGGGCTATCATTCAGCAACCTTCTGGGTCACGATCGCATCGGTGGCTGGTGTTGGGTCTCTTAGGCTGGACCATGGCCAGGCCCCCAAGGTGGATCTTTATCTCTGCAAAGGGGTCATGCTCAGTCCTGGGCATCTACAGCTGGACTTGTCTGCAGGTCTCTTGAAGTACCTCTTTGAGAGGAGGAGGAGGAGGAGGAGGAGGGGGAGGGGGAGAAAGAGGAGAGAGAGAAGAGGAAGGAGAAGAAGGAAGGAAAAGAGAAGGACAAAGTAAAGGAGGAAGAAGAGGAGGAGGAGAAAGGGGAGGACAGAAGAAGAAAAGGAAGAACAGAAGGGGGTAGGAAATAGAGAGAGGAGGAGGAGGAGAAAGGGGAGGAGGGAAGAAGAAAAGGAAGAACAGAAGGGGGTAGGAAGTAGAGAGAGGAGGAGGAGGGGGGAAGGGAGGAAGAAAAGGAAGAACAGAAGGGGGTAGGAAGTAGAGGGAGGAGGAGGAGGAGGAGGAGGAGGAGGAGGTGGTGGTGGTGGTGGTGGTGGCGGTGGCATCAGTAGTAGCGGTGGCCCCAGTGGGGGCAATGGCTGTGGTGGCAGCTGTAGTGGTGGCCGTGGTGGTAGCTGTAGTGGCGGTGGCCAGCTTCTCCCTCCAGACCGGGAGGGTGTTCATGTCCTGGGCTGCGGCAGAGCTGAGATCCACCTGAGCTGAGGTCCAGTGCCCCTTTCCCTGGCTCCCTACTGCCTCTGCTCAGCCCCTGCCACACGCTGCTCGGGCAGCCTGACCTTCTCCTGGCAGTCACAGGGCTACAAGGCTCATTTCCCCAAGCTCGGCCAGCACTCTCATGGGAGGCCAGAGTGACTGTGTGGCCCCCCAGAGACCTGCTCAGGAACCACTGGACAGGAGAAGTGCTGGCCCAGGGTCCCAGACAAGCTGACCCACCTGGGCCATAACAGCCCCTCAGCCAGGGCCCTGGCATGACCCAGGGCATGGAGGAGGCAGAGGTGGGGGCAGAGAGAAGGGCCCACAGCCCTGGAGCAGCAGACCCAGACCTCTCTGGGGCTCCAGGGACCGAGCCATGAACCCCTCAAGGCCTCCAAAGCCAGAGTTTCTCCACCTCTTGCTTTGCCTCCATTACAGAAGGCACAAGATGGCGCCAGGGCGGGATTGGCGCATCGACACACACACCAAGCCCAGGACCTCCATCGGGCAGCACAGCCGGGGGGCCTCCCGTGCCCATGAGCGCCCCCTGGGTAGGGGTCTGAGCCACCTGCCCCTGCCCCCACCCCCCACACAGAGCCAAAGGAAGCCCCAGGAGGACCCCTTCCTCATGTTAGCAGCACACCCATCACCACTTCGGTTAAGACAAGAAACATTTATTGACAGCAGCAGGTGCCGGCCAAGCCCGGCGCTTCCGAACCCCGCAGCAGCCCCCTCACAACAGCCCTGTGAGGTAGGAGTCCCCGCCCGGGTCCCAGATGCAGGCGCCGATGGCTCAACAGCTCCCCCAAGTCTCAGGGTTCACGGGAAGGGCAGGGGCCAAGCACACGGGCCTGGCCCCCGGGTCAGCGCGGTCCATCAGGTAGAGGGCGGGTCTCTACTCCCCGGGTGCAGAGTCCTGGGTCCAGCCTGTCCCGCGGGAACGTGTGCAGGGTGTCCCTGTGGCTGCAGAGGCTGAGAGAGACACAGCTGCAGGTGAAGGCGACCTGCTCCCACACCCACCGACAAGGGTTCTCATGCACGACAGGCGGGGGGGAGGGAGGGGGGAAGGACAGCCCAGACCTCCGCGTGGAAGGCCTGGGCCGCACGGGACGAGGTCCAACTTCTGGGCCGCCATGGAGGCGGGACAGCACCCAGCCAGCAGCTCCTACCCTCACTAATCCCACTCAAGAATCATCAGCCTTTTGTTTTTGTTTTTGTTTGTTTGTTTGTTTGTTTGTTTGTTTTTGCTTTTTGTGGGCTGGGGGATTGAACCCAGGGTCTCACACATACTTTGCAAGTGCTCTACCACTGAGCCACACCCCCAGCCCATTTTGGATTCTTCATGTTGAGGCAGGGTCTCACTAAGTTACACAGGCTGCATCTGGCCTCGAACTTGTGATCCTCCTGCCTCAGCCTCCTGAATCGTTGGGATGACAGACATGCACCACCATGCCTGCCAAACCTCAGCCTTTCTGACCACGATCCCCGTCCTCCCACTTTTGATGTTTTCTGAAAATTCAGCCTCATCCTCTACTAGGGGGACTTCTAAACAATCTCCCTGGACCTCCTCCCACTTCTGCCTCCACCTCCCCCCACACCTGTCGAGTCTTGGAATTTAAAAGCAAACCCTTCCCTCCGTCCCCCTGTCCTCAGAGAAGACTAGGTGCTGCCCCGAATCCCCCACTTTACCCAAGCATCACACGGACCAATAGTTTGAGGGAGCACAGCACGTCTGTACCCAGTACCCATGGGTGGCAAGGCACCGTGGCTAGTTCCACAGGAGCCCCGCCCCCGGGAGGGCACGGTTGAAGGCACCTGGGTGCCAGGTAACAAAGCATTCATTTTCACATAAACAATCTCGTGGGAGCCCATAATAACCATGCAAGGGAGGAATGACTATTTCCCGGTTACAGGAGAGCAAACTCACCCCAGGCCACACAGTCCACAGGGGCTGGGGTGGCCTCGAACCCAGACCTTGATTCTCTCGAGCCAGCATGTAAGGTACAGGGAGGCACAAGCTTGGCACTCACAGCCATCAGTGACTCCCATTACTACAGGTGGGCAAACTGAGGCTCAAGATGGCTGCATTCAGCTGGCACGTGGAACCGCAGGACCAGAACCCCAACGGGCAAGACCCCCAGAGCCCCACTCCAGGCCCACGCACGGCTCTTTCCGGGAACGACAGCGGAGAAAGGAATCAAGGTCTGGTGCCGATCCCCCCCGCCCCAGGATGCCAGATGCCCAAGGCTGCACCCCACACTTGGTGTGAGCCTCACGGGTCAATGCTGACTTTCACCAATGGCAGGACAAGACTTTCCAGGCAGGACACCCTCCCCTCCCCCACACCAAAGGCTCGGAGGCCTCAGACAGGGTACGGGCATGGCCAGGACACCCCAGGATCGGGAGTGGCCATAGTGCCACGTTAACAAAACCACCCGGGCCAAAACACCCGCGAGGATGTTTTAGCCCAGATGAAGTTTTGTCCTAGATATAAATATCTCTGGAGTCACATGCCAGCAGGAGGGCCCCTCCGGTGGCTGCCCGTGTCCTCGGGAGAAGGCCCCAGCCCAGGTGAGACTCAGGCTTCTGTAGTGTCTTCGCTGAGAAACACACCCTCCCTCTTAGAGGACGCAAGACCCTGCCCTCCTCCGTCAGACAGCCACATCCGGCCCGCCCTCAGGCTCTGCTGAGGGGCACGCGGTGCCCTCCTACTAGTGCAGGCAACGGGGGTCAAGGGTCAGAGCAGCAAAGATCTCAGAGCAGGGGGTTCCGATACAGCCTAGCCAGGACCTCCCTCCCCAACCCCTGCTTTCTCTCCCGCCCGCATGCAGGGGACACTAGGCACAGAGAGGGTCACGCACAGGTCAGACACATCCCCGGGTCACACCCAGACCTGGCCTGGAAGGAGCCCAAGGCCTATCTGGGATTGGACGCCTACACACAAGACACAAAACCCGCAGAGAGAGCACCCCACCTAACCGGCCCCAGTGGGGGCCCCTTGGGAGCACAGAGGGGGGCAAGGCTGCCTGTGCTTCCAGGAAGTGGGTCCAGGGCAGGGGGAGGCATGCACACACCAAGGGGCCCTCAAGGAGGGAGGGCACGGTCGGAGGCTCGGATGACGCTCCCGTGGGTGAGCGAGGCGAGGGCAAAGGTGTGGCCACCACCCAGCCTAATGACAGCTCAGGCTCCTGCAGGTGGAGGATAGGTGGCCAAGAACAAGGGTCAGAGACCAGGACCTCACCACCAAGGGCTTTGAAAGCCAGAGGCTAAAAGAGGGGACGGGAGAGGCTTCCGGGGCATGCAGGACAGGGGGGGTGACAGGAGAGCGGAAGGTGGCTCTCCGCATGCAGGGAACAAGGGCTAGAGGGGGGCGATTCAGTGGTGTGGTGGCAAGACCCTGATCGGAAATGACCCCGCCAGAGCTCGCCCAGCCGCCACCTGTAACGGAAGCCTAGAGGCGCCTAGACACCTTCGGCCCCAGCCTGCCCCGGCCAGGGAACCACCGGCCACGCGACAGGGATTGGGGGACACACGGTGGGCGCAAGCAGGGTCGGTGGGGTGAACTTGAGTAATCAGAGGCCTTGTTTGGAGGAGTGGAAAGAGCTCTTCTGCCAAGGCTGTGAAAGCCTGGCTGTCACACCCATGTTGGGGCTGCTT
>VMDO01003117.1:12665-127029 GCA_007922755.1 Pedetes capensis
AAAAAAAAAAAAAGGGCGGGGGGTACAGCTCAGTGGTCCAACACTTGCAGAACATGCAAGCGCGAGGCCCTGGGTTCAATCCCCTAGTACAGCCAAAAAAAAAAAAAAAAAAAGGGCAAGAAGGATCTTGTGAACGCGCGGTGGGCATGCCCAGACCCGCCCATGGGGGGCAAGGTGTCTGAGCGCCTTGGGCTGCTGCCAGGCCACTAGGGCAGAAGAGCAAATTCCTTACCTCGTGGCCAGGGAAAGAAGGAAGGGGTGTGGGGTCAGGGACACATGCATTTCCGCGCCAGGCGGAAGAGGTTCAGGCGTCCAAGACGCCACCCCAAAGCCCCTCATCCACCCTCTCACCTGCCCCCACTGCCCCTCACTAATCAACTAACCTGGGGCGCCCCCCACACCCAGTGCTTGCAGCAGTACCTGCCGGCAGACAGACCGGCCCCTCACGGCACCCCAAAGCGGAGCGGCCCAGCCAGCTTCGGCCTGCGTGTGAGAAGCAGCAGCCACAGTGGGAGGGCAGGGAGGGGGACCCGGGGGGGAGGGAGAAGCTGTCACTCACCAAGCAAATATGTACCCTGGGCCCCCACGGCTAAACCCCCACAGCCTTCAACACCTGTGTCTCTCATCTTCCACTGGCTGCTAGAAGTAAGTATGCCCTGGGCATAAGGGCAGCGTTGGCGGTTTATTCGCGGACAATTAGTAAAGGCAGTTCTGATGCTTTCGAGGCAGACCCCAGCATACGAGCAGTCCCAAGGGCAGTCAGCACATGCGCTGTTACTGTTACTATGGACCCAGCCCTTAACCCTCACCACAGCCCTAGAAGGAGGGCTTTCTAGTGACATACACCTTAGAGAAAAAGAGACCGAGGTTCAGAGGGGCAAAGGGACTCGCCCAGTACCATGTTAGTTCCGTAACCCTGAGATGCGCCAAATTCCAAAGACTGCATGGGTTCTAACAGAAACAAAGTCTCACTAGCCAGCGAACGTTCTCTTACATGACACCCAGAGCGACAATCCTGGTTTGCAAACTACACATGGCACCCTGAAGTCCACGCGGTAAGATGTGACAGTTGTTAACAGGTGAATCAAGAATGAGATACAGTTTCACAGTCGAGGTCATACACACCCGCTCCCTGGCATGGATTACAATGGTTAGTTTCCATCCACTCCGCAACAACAAAAAGTAAGCCCCTACCGCTGGCCAGGCACCGTGTTAAGCACCCAGACTGCGGGCGTCTGAAGCAAAGTGCTGTCGGGGAGGAGAGGGGACACGGGGAAGGGACAATGGAAGGGTCTTTCGCAGGTTGCGCTGAATCCATCACAGAGAGGGGACTTTGGAAGAGGATCAGGAGTAGGTGCCGCCCACAGGCCAGACTCAGAGGTAGTGCTCAGGAGTCCCCTTCCCAGGGAGGGTGCGAACGCGTGCCCGGGGAGGCCAGGGGCATCACCCAAAGAGATCCCCAAACCCTGGCCTGAAAGTTCCTGCCCAAATTATCCCTATTTCATCTTAAAATGCAATACCAATTCCCCATTGCACCCTACAATATGTCCTGCATGTTCAGAGAAAACTATTTCCCGCCTAGCTGCCAAAGGGGGGCTGTTCGTCCCAGCCCTGGGTGCCAGCTCCCCGGCACAGCCCCGGGGCACGCACGTGGCCCTTCCAGAGTCAGGCAAAGGACAATTACGTTCAATCCTCACAACAGCCCTGCGAGGTGGGCCCTGGGTCAGTGAGATACATGGCACAATTTGTCCAGCTCCGGGGTCCTGGCTTTGCTCTCTGCAACCCCTCTCAACACAATGAATAAGACTGGGAATTTGAGGCTGGGCCCCTGAGCCCTGGGCCTCTCTCACCCTGGCAGCGGGGGGCCTTGCCTGGGACCTGCATGGACACTCAGGGTTGCCAGATTGCCACGGGCCTCACACACCTGGCTCTGACAGTGGACTGCTCTGCCCAGACCCTCCGGGGACATGATCCCCTGACCCCTGCAAGAGCAATCGCTTCCCACAATTTAGAGAACTAGATAGGGCAGAGCATTCGCTAAGCTCCAAAGGGACCCACTGGCCTCTGTGGAAGATCAGGGTGTCCTGCTGCCTTAAAAGGCTGCTCCCAGCCGGCAACATCTGCTCATCGCAGACCTCTGCTCTCCCTTGGGTCTCTTAAGTATACAGGCTAGGATTCCCAAGCACCCAGGGAGTACGGTTTGGTGGTTCCTAATCAACCTAGTTTTATAAAGAAGGAAGTGGGAGAGGGCAATCAAACTCGCAACAGACTCAGATCTAGAAGACTGAGCTGAATCAAAAACCTTCCCTTGTTGTGGACACACAAACATGGCCCCTTTAAAAACAAGTCCGCCTCTTTGTTCAAAAGGCGATGTCCGGATGAGCTCTGGGCAGCCAGCTCTAGTATGTTGTTGTTAGGTGCCGTCGAGTCGGTATCCGACTCATAGCGACCCTCATAGGGTCTTCAATGGATGACTGTTTAGGAATTGCCTTAGGGAGTGGATTGCCAGGCCCTTCTCCCATTTTTGCGGTGCTGGGAATCGAACTCGGGACCTCAGAGACTGCAGCGCAGTGCTCTACCAACTGAGCTAAATCCCAGCCCAGCTCTAGTATAGCACGAGCTAATTTTTTAAAGCTGTTTGTGGCCTGGAAGAGAATGAATGAAGGGATGAAGGAATGAATGGATGAGTTCCAACCACTGGCACTGGTAGGGAAGCTGCAGGCTGAAGGCAAAGCTCATGGGAGACCATGTGCCAGGCAGGGAGGAGCCTGGGGCAGCTCCGCTGGAGTGGGGGGGGGGCTCCGCCCCATGCCACACGGGGGCCCTAACCCTGGATCACAGTCGCGGTGTGTGATGCATGGACAAACACCATGGGCAGGAAGCCGTGGCAGTGACCTTGGCAGATGAGACCCCGGGAGAGCTCGGAGCAGTGACCCAGAGAAGGAAGGTACGAAGAAGAGGGTCCAAATCATGACCAGAGCCCATGGCGCTGCACAGCCTGCCCAACATGGAAAAAGGGAGAGGCCAAAAGCACCAGGTCGAAAAATGTAGGTGAAATGCATGGATCGGTGGGTGGGTGGGTGGATGGATGGATGGATGGATGGATGGACAGATGGATTAAAGTCATGTGGAAAACTGCCACTGGCCTCCCAAGCTTGGATGGCAAGAAATGAATGGAGGGAGAGGTTTGGACACAGGCAGACAGGCTCAGTGCTATAGTAGAGGGCTCCGTGCAGGAAGCTCTCTGAAGAGATGAGGGTGTGCTAGGACACAGGGGCGAGCCCTCTTGGGGCCGTACACCCTCCCCCAAAGGCTATGACTGGCCTCGGGGCCAGACTGGCCAGGGTAGGCTAGCATTTGGGGTAAGAGCCCCAAGAAGAACAGCAGGCTGATTTTACGTCTAGGACCATGGGTAGAATTGTCCCTGGGAAGGAAAATTGAGGGAGATTCCCCATCAGGCTGGATCTGAAACGCTCCATGCACCAATGACACCCCGAAGGCCACTATCAAGGGAGTATGCACAGGCCAGGGCTTGGGGACATTTGCTAGCACGTCACACATACACAAGGAACCTAATTCCAGTAAGAGCCGAGGAAATGGAGGCCCCACGCCTGGCCTCACTGAAGAATAAGAGAGCCAGGTGCAAAGGAAATGCAGAATCCATAACGCAATGGACAAGGCGCTGGCATGGGCGTCTGACCCCTGGGGGAACCCAGGAGGGGCTCCTGACCTACAACTTGCAGAGAGTGACCTTAGAGTTTATAAGCCATGAGGGCACAGCACTTCTGAGGGTGCAACCATCCATGTCCTGTACCTGTAACCACCACCACCTGATGGTGGAAGGTGTGCCCGGCACCATTTCCCAGGGCTAAGCAAATCCCAAGGCCCAACCCCGCACCTGTACCCGAATCTCCATAAAACTACCCTCTCCGAGGGGCTGCCTGGCCAGCTCCTTACAGGCCTCCAGGGACACTACAACTTCAGGGCACCCTTGACTAAGTCTCTTCAGAAAGCCATGACCCAGCGGACTTGGACAAACAGTTCACAGAAAATAAGATTCAACTGGTTAACAAACATGAGTGGAAAATGTTCAGACTTCATTAGTAATCAGAGCCAGTTAAAATGCTGCAGAAGCACTTTTCTAACAGAGAAAAACTAGCTAATACATTGCTGGACATTGTCAAAGACTATGAGCCTTCTGGAATTCATCAACAGCCATACAATATCCCTGCCTTTCATTCAAGAAGCTCAGCCACAGAAAATGTGTGCATTCAGCAATCCATTTGCCCATCCATCCTGCCATCCTCTCACCGTCTGGCACCTATCGCTCCCACACGCACACCTCCATCCACCCTTCCACTCATGCATCCAGACAGAGACTGAGCACTAGAGATACAGAGATCAGTTTGGCAAGCTCCTTGCCCATCAAGGGCTCACAGTCTAGCAGGAGGAAGTGAAGGGGAAATGAAGCAATGAGCATCTCTAGGTGTAAGACAGTACTTCGTAAAAAATGAAAAGACAGCGGGTGCGCTAAGTCATTAGTTATGACATAATGTGTGATATTAAAAAAATGATGTATGCGTAACAGTAGCGGGATGGTTTTGCAAATGATGCCCCTCAATGGAACTCAATGCCGGGAGGTGAGAAAGGCTATGGGATAAAGAAAACCGTGGATGAAAGATCGTTGAGTGGGACAGACAGGGTGCAAAAAAGTGCATGTGGTGAACAATGGCAGCTAGGTTTCAAAAAACAGGTGCTCATAAAAAAGAGAGAGAGAGAAAGAAAAATGTGCCCATAAGGACAGAAAGGAAGCCGGTGACAGGTCAGAGGCTGCATGGTAGATGTGTTTCCTCCTGCTCTGGGTCATATGCCATTGACAACCTTTACATTACAAACACCAGGGGCCTTGGCCCATCTGTCCCAGGTAGGAGGGACACAAACGTCGCAGGTGGTGAGGGAGCAGAGGAGAGTGGCTGCCCCTGGCATCACCGGGAAGAGGATTTGTGTGTGGGGTGCATGCAAATGTCAATCAAAAGCCAAAATTCCCCCTGGTTTATAAAGTGGAAAGAAGGTGAGTTAACACACATCTCCACAAGATAGCCCTGGTCACACAGGAGGGCCAGGACACTGACTCAGGGAGCACGCGCAGGTCACCCCAAAGCCACCAGAACACGACCCTGACTCTCAGAACCCCAGAACTAGAGGAGCCAATCAGGAGCCAGGCACCCTAAAGGTCCTGATCCACTTGAGCATTTCCAAGGGGACAGAGAAGTCACCCGACCCAAACGCTCCAGGGGACCTTGGAGATCTGTCACCACCAGCCCATGTCCCCTGTCCTGCCCCTGTCCCCACCCAGGTGCACCTGTGCCCCTCCCTGGCTCTCCCCCTAGCACACTCCCAGTCTTCCGAGGCTGCTCTAACTTTATTCTAAACACGTGCCCACAGGTTCCTTCCAAAGACCTTCCTGGTCTTTACCCTGAGCCCCTCCCACCCCCCTCGCCCCACAGGGACACTTGGGCTTGTCTGGAGAATCTTCAGGAACCAGGGCAGTGGTGTCCCAGGGACAATAAGTGCCGAGGCAGAGGCTGGAGCCCCAGATTCTGCAAGAGGAGGCTAGCAGACCCCTGCGGCCCCAGCTCCACGTCAGGCCCACGTGACTTTGCTCACGTGGCCCAGACACGTGGTGCTGGGGGCACAGAAGGTGGCTTCTGACACGTGAACTCCGTGTCTTCCACGTTCTGAGGCCGTTGCCATCCATCCACGGAGCACCCCATCTTCCTTCCTCATCCTGCTCCCACACAGCCTGTCTATGAACCAGAGCCTGGACCCTGGAGCCCCCTTCTCTGACTTGGACCTCTGCCCCTCAGTGACAGCAGCAGCCCCGCCCTCATCCCACTCATCTGGTCTGCAAATGGCTCTCCCGGTAGCCCCCTGGCCCCAGGTCCTCCACCTGCCTGCTGCCTGGCTAGGCGTGCTCCCTGAGACAGCCACGCTGGGCACCACCTGCTCCTGGCACTTGGGAAGAATCGAGTTGGTTTTTAATGCCCCAGATTGAAACAGAGGAGTCCAGAGGGGCTTGTTCCTTGTTTTCTCAGACAAACAGGCACACAACACACAAACTGCACAAATCTTGTTCACTACAGAGAAAGGAGACTCCACAGAACGTGAGAGCCCCCCTGGGAGGGGGTGACGCCAGGAGGAACAACTCTCCGGTCTCCCCACCCAGCCCCCAAAAGGGCAAGGCAGGAGAGGACAGCTCCTACACAGGGTATGAACGCGCTTTCTGTCAAAATACAGAGCACATCGTGAACAGTCGAGAAGACAGGCCTTGAAACGGGCTCTGGGGATGCCATGTCTGGGGGGCCATGACTGCAAGCCTGGACTGATGGACCCCGAGTGGAGATGGGCAGGTGTCCACCTGAGCACATTTTAGAGTTGCAAGAACAAGGTTCCTGGTGCTTGGCCCAGGGCTCCTGGGTTCCTAGACCCCTGGGTCGCTCTTTGCAAGTGCTCCTGGCCACTCCGGCTCTCCCCTGCAGCAGCCCCTGGATGAAACTAGGAGCCACCCCCAGAATGGCAGGCAGTGGGCGGGGCCCAGGCTCCACCCAGGGTCTCCTGCTCCCTAACTCTCTGCTGCCCCCTGGCGGGCAAAGGCCCCCTCACAGGGGGCTCACAAGGGACCCTTGCCCAGGAAGGGTCAAGCGCTCAGTAGGTTTAACACCCCTTGTTCATGCAACCTTCTGCAGAGCCCGGGCACTGCTGCAGGGAGGAGCCTTGCTCCAGGATCAACCCAAGTAGGGAGCACAGATGGGGAGCTGAGGATGAGAGAGGGAAATGAAATGGCCCACACAAGCAGGACATGGCAATGGTACTCCAAGGTCTCCCTGAGCCAGCTCCTCCCTGCCAGGTAATCTCTGAGCAAGGAGCACATGGGCCTGCTGACAGCCATCCCTCCCTGGAGCCACCTCATTCAGCTGGCTGGAAAACAAGAGTCCTCCTCACTCCTCCCTCCTTGCCTCTTTTCCTTCCTTCTTTTCTTTCTACCCCCTACTATCCTTTCTTCCCTTCATTCATTCACTCACTCATCCTTCTTTTCTCATTTTGGAAGCTGTTTCCACCCGTTAGTTTCCTGTGAACACAACTGTGTTGGTCAGAAGCCCACGTGCAAAACAAACCCCACTGGCACTGGTGTTAATTTGCATCGGCAATCTTTCTTCCCTGCATTTAGTTACCTTTTACATTTAAGTGTTTCTTCTTTTGTTTATGGACCTCAACCGCATATATTTTATTACCGTGGTGGAAAATGCAGCCTTGTTTGGAGGCCACGCTGTTCTTCTATTTTTCATTTATTCTTTGAAAGGTGTAATGTATTTATCTATTTAAGGAGTATGTATGCGAACTCATTATCATCCCTATTCAGACAACCTCTCTTAATTATCCATTTATCACTTTGGTGGGTTGTTTATTAACTTTCCTTTTTTGCTCCTCTTTTTTTTTTAACGCTCTCCATTCCACAGCTCTGAGAATCCGCATCTGCACTTTCTCATCCATCTTTAGGATTAATGGCAACCTCATTACTAACCCTAGCAGATCCTTCCCTTACAGATACACCCACACACTGGTTCCTTTTTTATTGGTTTTTTATTCTCCCTTCCTCTTCCATTTAGTATCATTTTGCCTTTCCTTTTCTCTTCCTCTGACACTTTCCCTCTTGCATCTTTTCACTCTTAGGGACCTCAGGTGACCAGAATGAGATGAACAAAAATCCCCCGGGGCACCTCCCTCCTGGCTGCCCCTGGCATTTCCATTTCTAACTCAGTCATTCATATATCCATTCATTCTTTCGGTCACTCTTTTATTTCAATATCTATTCTTTTGTGGATGGACCTCAGGTGCACAGAATTGAGTTAACCATAACCTGAGGTTTCTGGAAGCTTCTGAATACTAGTCTACAACAGGCTCTCTTTTGTTCATTAATTCCTCACCCTGGTGATTTTGTTTAGGATTTAGTTAACTATCTCAGGAGCTTAGTTTTTTTAGTCATAATTCTTGCTCCCTTCTCACTTTTGGCTCTCGTGTGACCCTCTCTCACACAGTGACATGTATCTATTTATGCTATCTTCTCATAATTTTCTTACTTCTCCTTTTTTGCTTTCTCTTTTTTGTATTCTTTCATTCTTATGTGAATTAGTCAAAATTATCAGTTCTCATTCTTTTATTCATGGTCACTCTTCAATTTATTGCTTCTTTTTTATAATTTGCTCTTTTATGGATAAACCTCAATTGTTACCATTTATTACCTTTAATAAATAATTTGCTCATCTTTAAGCACTTATCCAGGAAATATCTTTACTTCATTATGTCTAATTTTTTTCTACAGCTTTCCTTTTCCTGTTTTTTCAAGTTCTCCACCTCTTTTCCTTGTGTTCTTATAGGGTACATGCATTTATTTATTCTTTCATTCGTTTTTCACTCATCTCATTTTTATGCCAATTTATAAACTTCTGGGCCACAGTTTTGTCTGTTTGCCGTGTAGTGCTGGGGATAGAACCCCAGGCCTGGCACATGCTGGGCAACGCTCACCACTCAGCTACACCCCAGTCCGGGCCACAATTTTGAATTAATATGGATGACTTGTGCTAAATGAGTCCCCCTAATTGCTCTACCGGCTTATTATCTTTCCTACTTCTTTTTAGTCCATTTTCATCTTTTCCCATCTTATTGTCTCTTCCTATCGCTCTCCCACCCTTTTATCCTTTTGAAGTTCAGCCCCCAGATCAGACGATCTTGAAGTGCTCTCCAACACCTCCTCGCCCATCGGGTGAATGCGAATCTTTCTTCTCATTCATTCATTCATGCATTCATGCGTCCATTCAGCCCGTCTTTCTATTTCAATACCGGTTTCTACACTTTCAGAGGGCAGGTGCACCTAATTGGATACACCATAATCTGCAGTTAATGGGCCTCCCCTCTGGGGCCCCATTGAAGTCCCCCCTGACATATTCATCCCCTGAACGGTCTCTTGGTTGGGTGGGTGGGTCGTCCTCCATCCCACAAGCCCAGATGGGAACTAACCAGTGTGCCTGGTTGACACGGCCTTTCATTTTTGTTCCTAGCGGGGCTCTCTCTTCCATCTGCATTCATCTGTTTATTTGTTAACGTCTGACCTTTCTTCTAGTGAATTCTTACACTTCTTTTCAGGTCTCATTGTTTCCCTTTCTCCCTCTTTCTTGCCTTCTTTCATCCTTTGCAGCTCAGCTACCATAGGCTGACGGATCAGAAAGCCCCCTGCAAAAACCTCTATCCCACACAGCTCTGTGTCCCCCATCCATCCATCCATTCATTCATTCATTTATTCATACCATCCTTCTCTGCTGCATTCTTTCCTTTTATTAATAAAGTATGGTATTTAAGCCTCTTTTAGTGGAATTAGGCACTCAGATTTGGGCTCCTATTTTGACTCCTAGCCTAAACTTCCCGTGGACCTACTCATTTATTCTCTTAGTAGTTATTACCTCTTTACGGTGCCTCTCTCTGTTTTGCTACTGTTTTCCTTATGTCCTGGATTTCACCCTTGCCTTCTCTGATGCCCGTGGAACTGGGCTGCCCAGAGGAGATGATTATACTGTGGGCACCCTCTCCAGGCCTCTCTCTTCACCTCACCCTTTCTTTGCTTCACCCAACATTCACTGCCTTGTTCACTTAGGTACCTACTATTTTATTGATAGAGTGGTGGTTTGGGAAGTGAACCGGCCATGAGCCTTGATTCACAATGACCAAGACTGACCCCTAAGCACTGCCTCTTTCATGCCTTCATTGATTTGCCTATTAATGTATTTCCACACTTAACGCTGGTGACCCCCTTTCCTTATTTCTTGATTTTTATTTCATTCTACTTTTTCTCTTTCTTGCACCCTTTCTTCTAACAGATCTCAGGATTGGACAACTCGGAACCCCTCAAGCCACCCTCTCCCCCGGCCCCGGGGTGGCACGCTTTGCCACGGCTCCCTCATTCATTCCTTTTTTTTCCCCCTCCTGCTTTCTTTCTTTTATTTTGGCCTGGATCTGTTTATATGGAGACTGTTAACTTTCAGGGAAACGGCGCTCTCTGCTTTGGCCCACTATTCTGTGACTCTCTCCCTTTTCTTTATTTTCCTGTGCTAGGAGCAGAAAGCATTTGGACCGATCCTCACGCTCGACTTACCCTAACCCGATGCACCCCTCCTGGCGCAGTCCACAGCCCTAACCCTTTCTACCTTGCTTCCTCTATGTTGTTCTTGCTCATTTTCCTCTTTTTGTCCCTTTGACCACTGATTCCTCCCGTCCAGCATCTTTTCATTTTAAGGGGCCTCAAAATCTCAGCATTGGTTCGCAGGCTTCCCCTTGCCATTTACTCATTCTTTATTTGGGTTTTATTCTTTTACCAACAAATCTTAGGGACCTATGTTGGAAAGATACAGTTTGTGGGTGAGCCTACGTGCTTATTAATTCAGTATTTTGTCAATATGTACATTGATTGCCTTACACCACCGTAATTGGGGGTGACCAGCATATCATCTCACCTGGGCCTGCTGACTGCTGCACCTGCTTATTGGTTCATTCATTCATTCATTCACTCACAACTCACGCATTCATTCTCCTCCTCATTTATTACATAAATCGGGAGATACCGATGAAACGAGCCCCCAGCAAGACCGGACCTTCTAAATACTCTCGGCCCTTCCTGCTTCCTCCCATTGAGACAGCCACCACGGCACACGGACCCCCAGCCCGGACACACACGCAGATGGCAGATGCAGACAGAGACACGGTGCATGGTCCTTTACTGTCACCTTCTCCTAGGGCTCACAGCTTAGACACACTGGAGCGGGGCCGTGACTAGGGTCCCCGTTCCCCAGGCCCTCTTGACAGGGCAGGCGCCCCCCACTCTGCCCCTCTGGACCCCAGCGAATGGCCATCCCCATGAGAAACCTGTTTCAAGACCCCAGAGCACACAGGGACGCGCACGGTACACAGCCTTCGCGGTGGGAAACGGCGAACACAGTTCGTTTTGAAAGAGGTGGCTTTGTCTGCAGTCATATAAAAATATTTTGGCCTTTCAAGGCCGACACAAAAGCAGCTCCCCATTACCACCGTCGAGTGTCTCAGTCCCAAACAATAAAGAACTTGAAGAGGTTTCGCCGCAAACTTTGAAGACAGAAAACCTGCCCATTATGTTTTCCAGACACTTCGAGGGGGTGAGCGCAGGTCGCCGGAGCTCGAAGCCCATTGGAGAGGCTGGTCCCTTGGCCTGCGTTCTCTCCTCGGCCCTTTGAAGGCCCCCCAGCTCCCGGGGGCGCTTCCATCCTAGCCTGCCCTGCAGCACAAGAGCCAGAGGGAGACTCAATAATGAAAGGGCCATTCATTTAGAGGAGTGAAAAAGAAGAGATTCTTTTGGGGTCCCACACTCGAAGCTGCCTATAGAATTCTTTGGCCACAGACACGACACGAGGGGGCCGGGGGGGCTCCCGTCTCCGAATGTGAGCCCCCTCGCTCACGGGGCGCCCACCCCCAGGCGCGGGCAGCAGGCTCTCCTGGCAGTGGACTCTGGGTGGTGGCCACCCACGGGCCACAAGGCCACAAATGTGCTCACTGTACTTTGACCACTTACAATTCGGAGCTGGAGGGTGCTGGGACGTGCGCCCAGGTGTCCAGGTGTCCTCCCACGAGGGGTTCCGGGTGACGGCTTCGGCTGGAAGGAGAAAGTACTAGGTCACAGGACAGAAGCCCCACCCGTGTCAGAGAGCAGGAGGCTGGTGGCGAAGGAGCACGGCTCTTTGGGGGTCAGGGATGGCCTGAAGCAGGAACTCCCCAACTTCCAGCAAGTGCGGAATCCACGGGGCCACTTAGTCCCTTGTTCAACTCACTCATGCATTCATTCACCCACGCACCAGCTGCCCATGGCGTGAGGGGCAGGTGCAGAGAGGGGAATGTGGCTCCCAGGGCGAGAGCTCTGGGGTTGGTGCCCCTTGGGGACAGGTAAGGCGTTAGGAGCACCACACAGGTGAGGCCTGAGCTGAGACCTAACGATGGTCACCCACTGCCTGGCAGGCAGGGCACTGAATGTCCCTCAAAGACAGGGTGTCGGCTGTGCTCTGGTCCAGTGAGGCCAGGCATGGGGTGAGCTGGGCAGAGGCCCCAGGAAACCAGGGAAATAGACTATGGCCAGCTGTGCTAAGGCTGTGGTGTTTTCAACAGAGATTTCACTGGGGGCTGCTACACCATGGTACACGCATCGTGGGGTACAAGATGAGGTCTGCAGTGCCCGGGCAGACGTCTGCCCTGCGACCATCACACACGGATTTTCACAGGCGCTGTGAAATCCCCCTACCCAGCACCTCCCGCCTCTGACATGAAGCATTTGCCTTGGGTCTAAAAATGTAAGCTCAGCAATGATGAACACACGCCATTAGACAATTGTCAAAACCCACAGAGTGCACGCGATAAAGAGCCGGCCCTAATGATGTAAACAACGGACTTGCTCCAGTAATGAGCTATCAGGGTTGTCTCCTCGCTGGTGAAAAATAGACCCCACCGATGTAAAATGTTAACGAGAGGCGAAACGGGGGCGGGGAAGGCAGCCCATGAAAAACCCTCTTGGCTGCGAAAATCCTCTTGATTTTCCCGTAAACTGAAAAAAACTGCTTAAAGAAAAAAAAGGAGTAGCCAGGCAATGCCGAGCTTGCCTGTAATCCTAGCAACTCGCGAAGCTGAGGCAGGATCACAGGTTCAAGGCCAGGGGCAGCCTGTGCAACCAAGCAAGACCCCGCCTCTGAAGAACAAATAAAAAAGGGGCTGGGGCTATGCTCGGCGGTGGACAACTGGCCTAGCATGTGCAAGGGCCCGGGTTCCACCCCCCAGTACTGAAGGAAAACTTAAAAAGCCTACTAATTCATAAATATTTTTAAAAATGAGTTTGCTTTTGTGTGTGTGTGTGTGTGTGTGTGTGTGTGGTACTGGGGGTTGAATGCAGGTCCTCGTGCCTGTAAGCTCTGCAAATGCTAGACCACTGCGCTGCACCCCCAGCCCATTTTTTACTTTTTGAGACAGGGTCTCGCTAAGTTATGCAGACTGCCTCAGGTCTCAAACTTGTGATCCTCCTGCCTCTGCCTCCCGAGCCGCTGGGATTACAGGCGTGCACCACCACGCCCGGCTTCAAAATGAGTTTATTTTTATTTTTATCTTTATTTTTTTTCAGTACTAGGGTTTGAACCCAGGGCCTTGCACTTGCATACTCTGCAAGTGCTGGACCACTGAGCTACACCCCCAGCCCATTTTTTCAGTTTTTGAGACAGGGTCTTGCTAAGTTACGCAGACTGCCTCTGATCTCGAAGTTGCGATCCTCCTGCCTCCGCCTCCCAAGTCTCTGGGATTACAGGCGTGCACCATTGCGCCTGGCTTTTAAATATTTTTAAAAATGCGTTTATTTTTAAAATGTATTCCTGGGGTCTGGTGGAGGTAGGTAGTGGCAGAGAGGGGATCTGCAATGGCTGAACATTGGGAGGGGAGCCAGAGCTGGGGTCAGGGGAGGGCTAAGGTCTGTGGAGAACCCTTCCAGGGACCATCCTCTCTGTGAGATGCAGGTTGATGAAAGAGGCTGGGGCTTGGTTAGTGGGGAGGTCCCAAGGCCACCAGGACACAGAAAGGCAATGAAGGGACGTGAGAGTGGCAGGGGCTCTGGGATTGTCAAGGCACCGCCTTGCTGGCCCTCCAAGGACCCCAAAGAGTAGAGAGTGATTTTAAGCTTCGGGAATACCCCTGCCACCTTTTCCCCTCCATTTCCAGGCAGGTCTCTGGCTAAAGCACCCCAAACCCCAGTGGAGCACAGGAAGGACACTTCTTGCTTCCAAATCCTCCCACAAACCCCCTCCCTGACCTTTGCTCCCCAAATATGGCTTTTCCATAGCTGTTTGATTTGATAACTTGAAAATACACTTTAGTAAGGCGGCGAGAAGCTCATGGGCGATCCCAGAGCAGGCTTTGGTGATCCAAAGGTCAGGGTCACCTACCATGTCCCAAATACCACGAGAGACAGCCCCAGCTCTCCCCACTAGCCCTGCTGGGGCAGCCAAGCGTCACAGCCAGGTGACAATAGGACCCCAGACCAAGAACACACAGCAAGACCAAAGGCCCTGCTGTTTCCTAGAGGAATACGAGCCAAGCCCTTTAGTCTGCAGCTTCTGTCTTGGTCTATCTTGTTTTTAATAAGAGCAAGGAAATCAGAAGCCACTCGGGGCATCTGGGTTTTTTCGCCTGTGCTCCAGGGCCTCATGGACCCTCAGCCCTCCTGACTGTCCTTAATTAACTCTGCATGCAGACCCCAGGCTGCTGTGCTAGGACACGGCCCGGACAAAGTCGTGCCTTGGTTTGGAAGCTGCGTGTACCAGCTCTGAGCTGACCGTGATGTATTCCTAATGCAGTGCGGGGCTGGAATCTTAACAAATGTCAGAAAAGCTGCAGAGATGAGTCACTGTCTGGGACCAAAGGAAAACACAAAGCCTCCTTACAGAGTCCAGAGGAACAATTGTCGCAATCATTTGATCGAAGACCTCCTAAGTGCGTGTGCTGAGCTCATGACCCACGTAAGAAAGTGCCGCTAGATGCACTGAGCACCTCCCCCGTGGCTTTACAGGATTAGAACATTCTAGCCCTGCATCTTGAAATTTTTTAAATTACTCTCTTCCGGAGGCGAGCAGGACCTGATTGATCTAGCATGCCTTTGGTACAAATATCTTATGGATGCTTCAAATGGAGAAAAACGTCAAAGGATGATTTTTCTCAAATGTTGATTTCAAGAAATAGAGCCTGCAATTACGCAAACAACCGGCCTCGCCTCCGATCTCCTACTTCCTACCTGTCGAGTAAATACTACCCTGTTACAACTTCTGACAAACGTAAGCTCTTTGCAGAGCTCATTTCCTGTACCTTTGTGAGGCCTGGGCCCTGGACATTATGGACCCATTTATGAAAATGGAAGAGAGGTAATTGGGACATCTTTTGAAATCGGGTCCCCTCTCCTGCGCCAGGCCCCCATCAGCCCTCTAATTTTAGCTGGTCGGGTTACAGAGGATGTTTACATGTGCCTCTTCCTGGAATTTCACCTCTTTGCTTCAGGAGTGGGCAATTAGAGAGAATTAGGGCCTATTTGGCGCATGTTTACCGCTAATGGATAGAGGCTGAGGCAGCCTCGGGAAAGCAGTCTGCCGCTCTAATTGAAGCGGGCAATTTTTTGATTCTGCGTTTCAGCTCGCAGGTATTGTAGCAACCAAGGTCACAAAACAAAGGCTCCAGCCCACCGTGGTAACCGTGGGTGCAGGCCTGCCAGGAGGTCCTGCGAGCTCTTTGTGGCCGCACCGGAGGCACAGAGCGAGCCGGAGCAGGGTGCGCAGAGCCGCCGGCCAGGGCAGCTGAGCAGCACCCGCCTGTGGGGCCGCTTTTCTAGAAGCTGCCATCCTGGTGGCTTTTGCAGAAAGTTCTCTCTGAGCCAACCAGGATGCCAACGGGGCCGTTGCCAAGGGTTTCATGAGCAAAGGGCTCAGGGTGGGGCCACCAGGGACAGCCCAGCCGGGCTACACCCTCCTGGCCCAGAGGCCCCGGGTCTGGTCTCATTACACAAGAGTCACTCTGTGGCCCAAAAAGGGTTTCCCAGCCTGGCCAGCGGCCCACTGTTTTGGAACAATGCTCCCTAACGTGTGATCCCTGGCCCACAGCGGGCACGGCGGCCCCAGGGAGTGCCCCACATCCCCAGCAATGACCCACGCCACGATCTGCGGTCTCCACAAGCTGCCGATGAGGAACTGGCTCACAGCCGTGACCCACTGACCACACTGGCCACACAGAAGCTGGCGGCGGGTGGGAGGCCTGCCACCGGTTCCCTACGTGGCCTTGGGCGAGGGCCTGGCCCTCTGGAATGCCTGGCTCCCTCATCTCCGGAGCAGAGGAGCAGCAGACCCGAGGTCGCCAACGTCCCCAGCACTCCAAAGTCCCAAGAGTCACACACACGAGCCACAGCTGGCCACCAAGGAGGCCTGAAGGGACTCTGAGGCCAGCAGAGCTCCAAAGCAGACAGGGAAACTGAGGCCCAGAAGTCAGAAGTAGCAAAGGGCCTCAGAGGACCACAAGCCTGCATTTCCCCATCTCACGGATGGGGAAACTGAGGCCTAGCCTAGTGGAGACGGGGGCCGAGGTCACGTACACAGTCAGGGCCGAGCCTGGGCTGGACCCAGGCTCTGGAAGGTGGCTCCAAGCTGCTGCATGCCCTGGGCCCCAGCACCCATGTCCAGCTCTCTCCTCTGCCCACCCGACAAGTGGTTACCAGTCAGGAGGCTGGGGGGACCCAGGCTATATGGTGCATACTGCCATTCCTTCCTCTGATGAAACAGGGGTCTCGCCTGCCCAGGACTGCTTCTGACTTAGAGGACAGGTACAATGAGCGGGCAGCTGCCTCATTGTGCAGACAGGGAAACTGAGGCCCAGAAGTCAGCAGTAGCAAAGAACACAGGAACCAGGACTGAGACCTGGGACCCCTTCCTCTTATAGCAGGGATTCTTCCCTAGTTGTCCCAAGCCCTCTGGGGGGACCAGGGGAGCAGCAGGGCAGCCAACTTCCCTCCAAGCCATGCACCCCAGGATCCAGCCTGGCTCCCTCTTCTCCCTTGCCATGTACCCCACCCTGAGATTTCAGAGCCTTGCCCCACTTCCTTCCTTTCTTTCTTTCTTTCTTTCTTTCTTTCTTTCTTTCTTTCTTTTTTTTTTTTTTTTTTTTTTTTTCGGTGCTGGGGGTTGAACCCAGGGCCTCGCGCTTGCATGCTCTGCAAGTGCTAGACCACTGAGCTGTACCCCCAGCCCTTTTATTTTCTTTACTTTTTGAGACAGGGTCTCTCTAAGTTACGCAGACTTCCTCTGGTCTCGAACTTGCAATCCTCCTGGCTCCGCCTCCCAAGCTGCTGGGATGACAGGCGTGCGCCACCACGCCCAGCTCCCCATCTCATTTCTTAACATGGTATGGATGGCTTTGTGCCCATCCAAGGGGTGGCCCAGGGAAAGGGCCAGAAGGTGCAAGAGCCACACAGCTGTGGCCCCGGTGGACGCCATGGACATGCGGCCAGCCCTGAGCCCCTCTGACAGCCCTCCTTCCCCAACTTTCCATCCCAGAGTTCTTCCCTGGGCCCCTTCTGTCTCTGAGACTGTCTTTTGGGCGCCAGGCCCAGCTCGATGAGATTCCCGTTTGCAGATGCAGCCACCCCCGCGACTCTTCCGTCCTGAGAGACCTAGCACCAGTTGAGCCCCAGCACAGCGGAGCACGAACATCCCCAGGGTCACACAAGCGAGGGGGGCTGGTGACTCGGGTCATTGTGCCGTCTGGGTCTGCTCCTCGGTCCCTGACACTCACACGGGGCCCGGGGCCCCACGCAGCCCAGAGGGAACACACACACTCCATTTCAGGAAGGTAATTGGGGTTTCCCTCTTTTCATCTGAAGAAAGGGCACCTTCCATTGACAGGGTGCATTCACAGGACCTGGGAACCTCATCTCCACTCACTCTCCCAATTATCCCCAGGTGGCTGTGCTCCGCAGGGCCCCCCCACATTCCTTTCTGCCTGCGCCTTTGTTTCCAGCTGCAGCAGGCTGGAGCTCCCAGGCTAAGAGTCTCCTCCTTAAGCCCCTGCCAAAGACCCTATTCAGTGAGAAAAGAAGCCAAGCAAAAGGTGGTGGGGAGCCGTCCTCCTGCCCCCTCCCAGCCTAGGGGAGGTAAGAACCCTCCATCTGCATTTTGCTCTTAAGCCCAAAGAAACTCGAGAGCAATTAAGAAAGTCATGACTATACCCTCCGCCACCGGCCTCCCCTAATTAATTCCTCTCCCATACACATCCTGCTCGAGCTGGGGGGCCCACGTCCGCCTGTCGCCCTGCACCTGCCCCGCACACCAGCCCCCCCACCGAGGCCGCCCAGGACTCGATGGTGAAGAGAGCTGGGGACACAAATATACCACGTCTGATCTGAAGACCCTGTGACGGTTCCTTCTGACAAGCCCAGTTACAGCGGCCCGCTTTCTAAAGGGAGGAACAGGGTTGGGTGCTGGGCCGGGACCAGACAAGCCCCCAGGCCACCAGACACTCCTGGAGCCATGACCAGCACAAAGATGGAAGCCCAGGACTCCCTCCCGGTGCTGTTCTGCTCTCTTTCCATGCCCGGAAGTGCCCAGGAGGGGACGCTGTTGGGGACAGGCCTCCCAGCTCCTTGATACCCTGCCCCCAGGGGCTCCTTCCTACCCACCTGTCCTGGTAGGGACCTGTTCTGCACCACAGGGGGCAACGCCACCCTGCAATTCCCCTTCCCTTAGACCCCGAGAGCCCAGCTTCTCCAAGGGGCCCGAGAGCATCCAAAGCTTGGAGACGCCCCACTTGAGCCAGCCAGGCGCCATATTGGGCACCATCTTTACCAACTTTCTCTCCTGAGACGGACCCCCCTTTGGAAAGGTCCAACTCCCAGAATTTTCTATCTGCTCAAACCAGGGGTGGGAGACAAAGCTGGACTTTCTGAGTCTTCCTTTGTGTGAGAGGACAGGGCTCAATGAGCCACAGAGGAGGCCTGGTTCTGGGGACTTATTCATAGCCCTTAAATTCCAGTCTCCTAAGAAGAAAATACTTCTGATTCCCCCAAGCTTTTCCAATGAGGCTTCTACTTTGTCCTGCGTTGCCCACTCCCCTTTAACCCTCTGAAGAGGTCATTTGTCTCCCATTCTGTACAGAGCCCCCTTCCTCATTTCAAAGAAAAACTCATTAGCAAGCTCATTAAAAGACGGGTAGAGTTTTTTCCCCCATTCTTCCTAGAAGTCAGATTGTTCATAAAAAACACATTTAAGTTACTTCATGTAAACGAACGAATAAGAAACACTTGCATCCTGTTGTCCTTAAGTCTTGCCAGGTTTTGACATTATTTGGAGAAATGTTCTTGCAAATCCGTTGGGGCTTTGAGTCACAACTCAAGAAGCATGAAGTGGGGGGCCCTGGAAGCCGCAGCCAGCAGCACACAGGTGGGAGAGGGCTGGGGGTGAGAGAGGGGCCGTGGGGTTCCTTCCTGAGAACAGGGTCCCAGCTAAACTCTTGCTTCTCTTTCCCACCCACCCAGAGGGGCAAGTGGGGGAGGAGAGCCCCTACACATGTGTGTACACCCAGAGGCGTCCAGCTAGAGGTGACCCCCGCAGAAGTGGTTAGCATGCTAACAAATGACCGGAGACCCTCGGCCCCCCCGCCCACCCACTGGGGTGACGGTCCTCTGTGCCTCCCTGCCTAGCTGGTCAGGGCCTCATTTCCACCCCCTTATTGCACAGGGATTGGCCAATCCATCAAAAAAGAATTTTCCTGCCAGGCACGGTGACGCACGCCTGTTATCCCAGCAGCTCGGGAAGCGGAGGCAGGAGGATCGTAAGTTCGAGACCAGAGGCAGTCTGTGTAATTTAGTGAGACCCTGTCTCAAGAAGTAAAAAATGGGCTGGGCATGCTGGCCCATGCCTGCCATCCCAGCGGCTTGGGAGGCGGAGCCAGGAGGATCACAAGTTCGAGACTAGAGGCAGTCTGTGTAACTTAGCGAGACCCTGTCTCAAAAAGTAAAAAATGGGCTGGGGGTACAGCTCAGTGGTCCAGCACTTGCAGAGCATGCAAGCCTGAGGCCCTGGGTTCAACCCCCAGTACCAGGGGAAAAAAAAAAAGAATTTTCCTAAAAATGATCATTTCTTTCAACCCTTAGTAATGGCCTTTCTGCAATTTCTGAGATTATCATCTGCAAGGCTGACGTACTACAGTACATTTCAATGTCTTTAATTGGGAACTAGGTCTTTTTTTTAATGTTTTTTACCCAGTGACACACCAAACCCCAAAAGATGTGTTTGCCTGATACTTTGTGTCCCCCACTATCTGAAATATACCTCAGGTGCAATGTAACCTCATGCAAAGCCTGGTCCCAGGAAGAGGGCTTTATTCCAATCTCCTGAGAGGGCAAGGCCTGGCCCGGGGCCCTCTGGGGTGAGTGGGCAAAGTGGCCTGTTGCCGTCCCTGGATGGCCGTACCTTCACCACCTCTACCCTTGCCTTGGCCCCCTTGCGAGTCCCGAGAGGTCCCTGAGGAAGGAGTGGGGCAGCCTGGCTCAGCCCAGCCACACAGATGGTTTGTCTAAACTCAGGATCCAGTACCCCCAGGAGTCCGCAGCCCGCCCTGTGCAAAGCTCCCCTCCCAGGCCGCCACGCCACATCAGTGTTTGCAGGTAGCTCAGCAAATGCCAGCTGCGAAGTAAATGTCACAGGGCAGAGCCTTCCCGGCGCCCTGGGCATACGCTCACGGCCTCTCCGCAGCCCGCCAGGCCCCCCGGAGAGTGAAAACAGGCAGACAAAGACCCTGGCCCAGCCTTGGGTGCCTCTGCCCCTCCACTTGCATGGCGGGCTTCTGTTTAAAAATAATCTCCGCATCCCATTTCCACTGCAGGGCTGCGGAAGAGCCGGCTCCAAATCCTGTTTGTCTAGAAAACATTATGGACGCTGCGTCAGAAAGCACAGCAGCCCACCTGCCAGCTGGCGAGTCCCGGGGGACTCAGGCAGGGGCCTGGCCCAGAGCTCTGCAGAGCCCCTGGCTGTGGGCATCAAGGTGGGCTGCCATGTGGACCAGGCCTCTCAGACCCCCGCACTGTCCATGGCCCAGCCAGGCGCCTCCCAGGTCACCCAGCAGACTCTCTGACCCTGCAGCAAAGCCTAGGTCTAGGCCGCCACCCTCAGGACAGCCCCCACCCGAGCCCTGGACAGCTCCGTTAGTGCAGCTTGAATAAGTAGACCATGGAACACAAGCGGTGGGTCCCCACAGGAACGGTGGGCGGGGCCCGATCCTCAGCTTGCTCCGTGTTCTTTACCATTACCAATTTTATTTAAACAAACAAAAGCATTTCCATTTCATTGCAATATCAGGGGTGAGGAAGAGGGGCCAAGAGAAGAATTCGCTCAAGATCACCATGTGATTGAAGGACATCATCAAAGGACATCAAAGGACATCATCATGTATGCGAGGGCACGAGGGTGCCATGGTTGACAGGAGAAATGGCCCCGGTGTGGGGCAGACAACCTCCTATGGCCCCCATCTCTGAATGGTGAGGCCGGGGAGGACAGAGGGACCAGGGACTTGGTCCATGAACATAGTCCGCCGGGTTTACTGAGTGCCTACTATGTGCCTGCCATTGGATGCTCCTAGGAGGTTATACAGAGGTGGACGTGCCCACTTACCGTGCTGGCCCCACGTGACGCACCGGCTCGGCTGGCAGGGTTCTCCGTTCCAGGTAGCTTCCACGCCTCGAAGGTCAACGTGTCGCCCCAGCCCAGTGTAAATGTAAACTACCTTGAGCACAGAGGTGATGTGAGTGGATGCTAGTGAAACTATGTGTGGCAGAGACGCAAGAAACTCACCCTAAGCCAGGAAGGAGGCGAGGGTCCTTGGGAAGAAGGCTTGGGTCCCGCGATGGGTCTTGGGGAGGTCCTTCGCCGTTTCCATCCACTGTTCTTCAGCCACCATGGCTGGTGGCCGGGACCAGCTTTGAGGAAGGGCAGAGAGGTCAGAACTACCGCAAGGCCGGCCCCCCAGCAGAGCCCCCAGCACACGCTTGCACACACGCAGAAAGAGGACCCGGAGCCATCTCACCTGCTCCATACAGAGGGGCGGCTCACGCGGCATGAGGAAAGGTGCGGAAGGGACCCAACGGACCTGGGTGGCAACCCCCGGAACCAACACCATGTGGTCAGGTGGGGGCTGGCAGGGCCACGCCCAGGACTCCAGGGGGCATGGTGGTAGTATGGGCAGGCTGTGGGCAGCATCCACCAGGGCTCGATGATAAGGGTCCCTCAGGCCACAGCCCCTGGTCACTCCAACCCTAGAAACCATCCCCATGAGAAGAGTCATCTGAGGCCAGTTGTGAAGAGACAGCAGCAGGGGATTGTCCTGCGGGCACCCAGAGCCCATAGGAAAAGGAGGCAGCATTGAGCAGGCTGGACAGTGGACTGTACCCGGTAGCCACAGGTGGGGGCTCTGCAAGGACAGCCAGCCCACTAGGCAGAGGGAGGGCAGCGCAGCTGAGCCCCAGGGAGTCCCCAGCCCAGAGACCCAAGCAGAAAGGAGGAAGAGGCGGAGCAAGCGAAACACCTGGTAGGAATGAACCTAGCTGCTGGAGACCCAGGCCAGGGGCACCAGGTAGAAAAAAGACAGGCAGCCAGGAAGAGGCAGGACCTGCGGATGCTCCCTGGAGTCCCCCAGCACAGGCCACAGGCCTCGGCCAGCCATGAGGGGGCCAAGAAGCTAGCCTGAGCCCCAGGGGGGGGAAGGAATCATGCGAGTGGATGGCCCAAGTCAGACCCCGCCTCAAGAGGGGGGCCCGGGTGGCCACGGCCCAGGACACATCACAGCTGTTCCTGTGTGCCCACCTTGGTCCTGAGTTTCAGGCCCAGGGCTCAAGAACTGCTGTGCAGCCTGGACACCTGGGGGAGGCGGGGGAGGGGGCAAAAGGGCAGGGCCCTGGGCATGGGCAGACTTGCGTGAAAAGGCCAGGCAGGCAAAACACACTGACCCATACCCTCCTGCTGCCCGGAGTCCACAGCTCCGAGACCGGGACAACCCCCCGGCCCGCCCTCCCTGGGAAGCAGAGGCCATCAAGGGGCGGAGTAGGTAGCAGGTGCCAAGCCCGGGGCCCACACCATGGGCACGCTCAGTTAGGATCAACTGTTGGCTGCCCAGATGGACGCGTGAGTAAATGCAGGGTGCGGCCAGCAAGGCCCGCTTCAAGCGGGCCTGGGGCACCTGACACCCGCCCCCCACCTCTGAACCTAGGACTCCGCCTACGGCCCATGTAGCTGCTCGGAAGGGGCCGAGTCCTGCATTCGCTCACCTGTCCATCCAGACGTCCCACATACACTTCCTGAGCCCCACTTTGTTAGGCAAAGGCTAGGACACCTGGGGGTGGGGGCTGGTCTAGGACACCCAAAAAGGGCCAGATTCCAAATTAAGGAGGGAGGGAGAGAGGAAGGGAATGGAGACTGAGGCAGAGCCAAAGAGGGAGAGGACAGAAGAGGCAGAAATCAGAGGCTCTCAGAATTGGGGCACAGGCTCTGTCGGCCTCACTCTGCCTCATTTCTCATCTGACTGAACTGCAGCTCCTCTACCTCCTGGACCCCAAGACTCACTTGGCAGATGTTAACTGGCAGGCTCTGTGGACCCCCCAGGACTGGAAAAGGGGGCAACTGGGCCCACCTGAAGGCTCCAGGAAGCAAGGGGATTGGCACAAAGCCCCCCTACACTCCAGGAAGCAGTGAGCTCGGATCCCGCTGCTTATGGGCTCAGGAAAAGGACTTCCTGGCTTCCAGAACCGAAGCACCAGAGGGTGGGGGAACTAAGGAGGCTCTTAGGGTTTGGGGACCCTTGAGGACAAACCCGTAACGACCTGGACATAGATGCTGAATGCATATCCTCTACAGCCCCCCACTCTGAAATGCCTACTGATGTTTACAGTAGCTTTGGGGCTTGGATTTTAATGATTTGACAGATACTTGAGGAAAGGAGGGGCTGGGGTTTCTCCTTTACTATTGGGTAGAAGGCCTGTCATTTGCAAACACGGCCCCTTCAGGTCCCACCCCCCAATGGCAGCACAGGGGGAGGTCTGGGTGTGGTCCCTGTCCTGGTCTCAGCTCCTTCCTCTACGGGGTGGGCAACAATCTGGGACACTCAGAAAGTCCCACCTCCACAAAGGGGAGGATAGGCTTTCACCCCGCAGGCCAACTAGGCACCCCTCAGTGGCTGGCTGATTCTGACCCACAATGCCACAGAGCCTTTAGCCAATGGATTCACTGAAGGCAGGAGGCCCCTTAAAGCTTGAACTGAAACACTTTCTTGTCTCAGGCCTCTCCTTGGGATTTTTGTGTGTTTATTTTGATTTTTTTAATTTTTCCATTTGGCTGAAGGTCTGGCCAGAGCCTCGGGTTTAATTGGAGTGATCTAATATTGATTGATCTGCCTTGGGGTGAGAAGTGTCCAGACTTGGGACAAACAAAGTGGCAAGCACCCTGCTCTAAAGATACCCATGGGCTCTAAGGAGTCAAGGATGGGGGGGGGGGATGACTCAGGGTGGGGCAAAGGACATGTGGGTGAGCAAAAGCAGGGGTAAAAGATGGACTACGGGCTCTGATGGGATCTAGTGCCACATTCTGTGCTGCTTTGCTGGGGATGGAAGCCAGGGTCTCCTGCGTGCCAGGCAGTGCTCTACCACGGAGCTGCACCCCCAACCCCAGATCTGAGTTCTAATCTTCTAATGATCCTGACAAACCACTGGCCCTCGGAACCCCTATCTCATCAGCATGACGAAACCAAATGTGACCCCCAAATTCTATCATTTCCTGAGGGCCTCCCGAGGTGCCAATAATCCCTCCACCTCTTGACCTGGCCAAGGCACTCGTGGGGGTCACTGTGAAGATTGCTATCTCTGGGCCTCTGACCTGGAACTCGGTGGCCACCTGCTCACCTGGAGTAAGTGGGGACACCCAGCAGAGCCTGACACAGGTGGGCTGAATGCTAAGGGGGAAACTGATCCCTGGTGGCTGGGAGAGAGGGAGTCTGGCCCCTGCGTGTGTGCATGGGTGAACAAAGAGTTCTTCCACCAATGCATGCCTCTCTTTGGCCCCTCTTCCCCAAGCTGCCTTCAACTTCCAACCCCACTCTGGGGACTCTGCGCCAGGACAGGGGTGAAGACTTCCATGAAGAGCAAAGGGACCATCAGCTGCAGCACCAAAATTACAAGTGTGGCTTAAGAACCCCCACTGCCCGTGCCCCTGCCCCTGCCCTGCGGACGCCCGGTTCACCTCATTATGATAATCAGTGTGTTTTTCCTTCCCAGACAAAGAAGCCTCCTTAGGAGAGGAATACAGGAGCCCAGCAGCCACCTCATTAGCGTCTGCAGCCTCTTCCTTCGACAGGGCCCAAGATTAGCCCTGCGTTCATTAAGGGGAAAGGGCGGAAAGTGGAATAAAACTGAAAACCCCAGCTGGGGGGCGGGGGAGGCTCTTTTCTGTTAGTCCTTCATTCATCCCAATACTTTGTGTACCTTGGGGACTTAATCACCAGGCCTGGGGGTGGGGGGGGCAGGGAGGGGGCGGGAGGGACAGAGGTTAAACCTCATGGAAGGAGTTAAAAACCCAAAATGGGGTGATTTGATATGGAAGCTTCCTGGGATTTGCCATTGGGGTAATCAATTTAAAAGCTTCCTCCTGCTCTCTTCCTTCCAGGCCCAACCTGACCTAAGAGGAAACCTTTTGGTGGATGAGTTTTGGGTGGGGCCTCATAGTTTCTAAGTCTCTCAGCCCTACTATTTTGACTCGAATGCTTTGTTTTAAATTCTTCTTCTTCCTCTGAGGCCCCCTCCCCCACCACCTCTGTCTTCTGTCTTGGGTTCTCCCCATGGGACCCTAACGTGTAAGCAAACCTAGCGGGGACTCCAGCTGCATTTTCTCATGAACACTTGGTTCACCACTTCAGGTCCCCCCACCTGTCCTGTCTGGTGCTTGCTTACCTGTAGGCTAACCGACATCACCTGCCAGGCAAAGATTATGAAGCCCGTTTTGCAGCCAAAATAAGGTGGCTTGGGAGAGCTCCCCTACCTACCCCATGGTCTCGGCATGAGGTGGCGTAACTTAACTGTGACTCCAACCCAGGTGGCCAGCGCTCGAGGGGGTGGGGTGAGACGGGTGGAAGGCTGGGTACTCGACTCCCAAGGAGGTCTCCAGGAAGCCAGCAAGGAGTGTGTGTGAAGTGACCCGGAGCCGCAGAGTCATGTGAGAAGGAATAAAACGTGTCCGTGTGGCCGTGTGTAAAGAAAAGTCTTTACCTTCCAGGAGAGCCACTCGACGGAGGAGAGCAAGTCAGGAAGCAGTGGGCTGAAGAGGAAATTGGAGGTGAGGAAGGAAAGTAGCAAGTGGAGACAGGCCTTTCAAGAAGCTGGGCTGTGAAGGAAAGACAGACAGACACTGGAGTAGCAGGAAAGGAGGAGAGGAGGAACCTGGGGCTCCAGGCTACAGGGAGAACAGAGAGAGGAAGCCAGGGGGCCCTAGGTGGAGGTGCAGGCCTGACACAGGTACAGGGCTGCAGGGCAAAGGACACGGGGGTCCAACCCGAGATGCCTCTTGGCAGCCTCTTTTTCCCGGGGAGGTGGCAGGCCAGTCCTGGGGCAGGACAGGGACGTGTGAGAATCAAATGAATGGACGCTCGCAAAAGAGGGAGCTTCAGGATTGTAGCCTCTACATCTCTCTGGCGCTGGGGCCTCCATTTTCACTGACCAGAAATGATTAGTGGTGAACATTAAGGATGTAAAGAGCAATAGTAAAAGCTCCTGCCAGTCTCGGGAAGACAAAAGGTTCCCTCCTAATAGCCTGAATTAACTCAAAGCGGGTCTCCGCCCACTTCATTTGTCACCTTCTAAGTCATCCTTCCACCTCCATTTGCCACATAATCCAATCAGCCCCTTTCAGAAGCCTGGGCGCCATTGTCTACGCCAAGCTGGGCTTCTCTAAAGGGACCGAGTTGTTTTTGTCTGGTCTGGACAAAACTGGTTGGCTTAAAAGGGGACCAAAGAAAGTGCTGGTCAATTGAGGGCCCCAATTAGCTTCCAAGAAACTGTTTTTATTATCTTTGTATGTCCTACCTAGCCTGTTGCACTGGGCGCATTGTCAGCATTTCAGAAAATGTTTGCTGAATTAATTCCATTTTTATTTATTCTGGAATTTATTTATTGAGCACGAACACAGCACCTACTGGGTGCTGTTGTTAATGACGGAGTCGGACTGCATGCTGAACATTGAGGTTCAGCCTCAGATTGGTAAGTATCTCGCAATTTCCACAGCAATTTACAAAGCACTTTCAAAGTAGCTACACCATTTGGGCTTCAAAAAACACCCTGTGGGGTATATAAACCAGGTATTTGTTTTTATTTGTTTGTTTGTTTGTCCTAATCCCTGTGTAGACCCTGAAAGGAGCTAAACTTTGCTGAAGTTAAGTGACTTGGTTAAGACCACACCGTTATTAAGAGGTGAAGCCAGCACATAGGGCCAGTCCTGGGGCCGCCCAGACCCCAAGACCACCCTGGACAGCTGGGACTTCAGACAGATTTGTCCTATTGCTAAATGTTTGATTTGGAAAAAAAAGGGGGGGGGCCTCTTGATAAAACTCTGGGCCAGAGGCAGCAGGGCGGGGCAAGGGCAGCTAGAATGGCACTTGGGAGCCAACTCTGACCCCTTCTCTTTTGCCAGCAATGGGACAAAATGCTTACAGTCCTCCTCTCCAGTTTCCTTAGTGCAAGTGTAAGTCAGACCCCGTGGGATTGGTTCTCCTACTTCTCTTCCCCACCTACCTTTTCAAAATTATTCAAATCAATGCCAATTTCGTCCTCCTGTGGAAATGAGGTTGCCTCACAACATACAGATATCGCACAGAATTACCGTGTGTGTGTGTGTGTGTCACATAGAAAGTGCTCTGGAAATGGCCACATGCATAATTCACGTTCTTACTCAAGTGTGCCTGGTGGTCGTCCTTACGGAGTCCCTACCTGGTGCAGGAAGAGCCCCATGCACAGGGGCCGTCAGGAGGCTGTTGGAGAACAAATAAGAAAAGTAAGAGGAAGGCATAGGGGGTAATGGTTGACCTGCACACCTGTTCAACAAACATTTGCTGACCGCCTTCTCTGCCCAGCCCTGCCCAGGCTACTTTATCTCATTTAATTCTCACAACGACCCTAGGAGGTTGTGCCTAACGCTCCCATTCCCAGAAATGGGCAGGGAGCTCTTCAAGGAGGTGGAGCATGCCTTCCGGGGCAGCCGCATGCTCACTCCAGAAGCCCACCCAGGGCCCTGCAGTTACCAGCAAGATGCTGGTGGCCATTGGCCCAGGTCCCCCTCCTGAGAGGTTCCCAAAGGGATCCTTCTATTCAGGACACCGTAAGGGAAGTAACATGGTCAGTCAGGAAGGACTGACCCCCCCGTGGGGAGGGGAGCACTCCAGTTCGCTGGCAGGTGAACACAGGCAGAGACACAGGACAGAGTTCAGAGTCAAGGCACAAGCACAGCAAAGGTCAGGGGTGACGGCCAATGCCCCCTCACTAGGGCATTGGTTTTAGTATTGAGCCAAGAGGGACGGCTGGGTGGTCGGGGCTGCTCCTCTTCATCCTTCGTCATCTGCGTCCTGGGGTCTGCTGGTGGCTCCTCTGAATGGTGGTGGGATCCAGGCATCTGTGCTCCTTGTGACCTCTGCAAAGGATCAAAGGTTAGAGGACCGGCTTAAAAGTCAAGGGTAGGAATCAGTTACAATTTAAGTTACAATTTAAGTTAATTAATTAATTAAAAAGAATGAGTTAAAATTTTAAATTGTCTTTAATGGCTAATGGGTCTGGGGGTGACGAAGGGGGGTGGCAGGATCGGTGGGCTCTGTCTACCACATATGTACAAACACTATGAGGAGGGTCTGAGGTACCGTGAGGGAGATGTGCAGCAAGCACCTTGGCAGCGGCTTGGCATCCTGAGGAGGTGGTCGTTGAAGACAGGAGGTGAGCCAATGATGTCATCATTGAAGAGAGACCCTATGACATGGGAAGGTGCCAATCAGAAACCATCTTGACGACCTCTAACGGCCAGCACAGGAACAGCAGAGAAAGGGAGGGGCTGGTGGAGGGAAGGGGGGTAAGGAGAGGGAAGGGGGGTAAGGAGCGGGAAGGCAGAGGAGGGAGGAAGGGAGGGGCTGAGGCCCTGAGGAGGGAGGGGTATAGAGGAAGGAGGGAGGGGGAGCAGGGAGAGGGAGGAGGGAAGGAGAGGGAGGAGGGAAGAGGAGAGAGGAGGGAAGGGGAGGGAGGAGGGAAGGGGAGGAGGAAGGGGAGGGGCAAAGGAAGTATGAGGTAAATGAGCAAGGAGGGGGGAGAAGGTAAGAGGAAAGTGGGAGTGGGAGGAGGGAGAGGAGCTATGGGAGAGGGAGGAGGGAGACCAAATGGGAGGGGGAGGAGGAAGAGGAGAAATGGGAGGGGAAAAAAGCAATGGGAGGGGGTAAGGATGACTTGATTGACAGGTCACAAGTGTTAGCTGTGTGCGCCTGCGCAACTCCAGGCCTAGGATCGCGAGCCAAGAACCATTTGCACACAAATACCGCTAGGGGGCGCTCGGCCCGCACCCAGAGCCTAAGAGCACAGCCACCTGCGGCGCCCCCGCTCCCGCCAAGGCGCAGCTGCCAAAGCCTGGCTGACGTCGTGTGGGCGGGGGGAGCGCCCAACAGGTCTCAGGCCTGGAGCAGGGCACAGCCCACCCCAGCCAGTCATGCAGGAGCGCTATGTTCCCCTGAACGTCTCGCCAATCTATCAGCAGCCAGGTAGGTAGCCACCTACCGACATGCGTCAGCACCCACGCGCGCGCCCAGGGGGCCTCTGCGCACCCCCCCCCCCGCCGCGGTCCCCCTCTCCCTCGATCCTGCGGCCATCAAGGAGACCCGAGCATAAGGCTCTCAGGATCACGATTCCAGAAATCTTACCCCCCCACACACTTCTGACACATCCAATTAAGCATTAATTAACGTTTAATTCTCAATACGCCATTCTCATTCATTTTTGTGGTCTCGGGACCCACGAGATAAAATAAAATAAAGGCAGACCACTCTGGCGCCCCTTCCTTCGCCCCCAGGCATCGACATCCCTCTCCCCCCAAATCTTGCCTCCTCCCTTCACCACATTAAGAATCTCAGGAACCCGCGCCATGTCACGTAATTAACCTTTTTAATAGCCTCTTCATCTTCCTCAAGCAAGCCACACCTTCCTAAGACCCCAGAAAACAAGCCCACTGAAAATCATCTGCATCCACGCTCTTCCACGACACCCTAAGTCATACAACCAATGCCGATGACGCCATCTCTGGCCTGTGCGAATCCCAAAGGCGCTCCCCAGAGAACCCAAGAACCTCAAAACATTTCTCCCTTAAATAAATGAACCCAGAATCTTCCAGCAAATCCCGCGCCCGACCCCCTCCAGCAGGAGAACAAAGGCCACCTCCCCTCCCCACCCCGCCCCCCAAAATTCCGCAGTGCCACCAGCGCCCTCTTGCGGCCAACAAGAAAACCTTCCAGAAACCTGCCACGTAGCAGCCCGCCTTGCGCACCCCCGCAGTCTGCCAGCCCCGGGTGGGGAGGGGGCAGCTTGGGGGGGCTTAACATGGACAAAAGAAATGGCAAAAGGCGACTTTACCAGAAGCTAAAAGCCTGCAACATACCAGAACCTTCCAGCAACCGTCATGCGCAATGCCCAAGCGTCATGGCCCCCGATTCCCAGTTCCTCCCCCCCCAAACACACCCCCTTTGCTGCATTTCTCTCTTCCTTCTCCCCAGACCCAAGGACGCGGTTGTTTCTCCACCCCAGCCCACCTCTTGCTTCTCTTCTACTTGCGCCCCCAATTCTGGACCCTCCCCTCAGCCCCCTCCTCTACACAAGTGATCCTCGGGGGGCTCCTGGCGGCTTTGCACCTGGGCACGCTCTTCCCCCGCAATTACAGTGCTCGGTCAGGGTAGAACCAGATGATACTGGCCACGAATTTTACTCTCTATATTTTGCCTGCAGTGCGCACTGCAGTAAACCTGGGTATTTGGATGCGGAACCCCTGTTGAATCGGAACCTGCACCCCTCACGCCCACAGCCCACCCAGAACCTGGCTAAAGACGAGGGGGAAGATATGCCTGCAGACCCTTCTCTTCGGGTCTTTCCCCACCCCCATTCCCGGGGACGCAGAATGCATCACCGCCATATCCCCTAATATGAACGTGATTCTAAAGGTGGCTCGGGACCCCGAAAACGACCGTTTTGGACCCCAGTCACTGGGATACGCCAGATTGCAAAGGGGGCTTGATCTGACTGCCCTGCGCTTCATAAAAACCAGCGTCCCTGTCACCCAGCCTACCCTCAAGGAGGGGCTGAGAACGGAGCCCTAGTGTCCCCCAGGAAAATGTGCCTCCAGATTCCTCTCCTAACGGGATTTTGTGTCCGATGCTTGGGGACCAGGCGGTGTGGCCGCCTTCGGGAAAAGGTCCCCGGCATCAGTCTTTCGGCATGTCCAGGAGGACCCGGCCGACCCCAAAAGGGGATGTCGTCTTCCTTTTGCACATCCTTCGAGGCAAGGATGGCCAACCACTCACCAGACGAGGGGTTCTCGTGTGGGCGCCCCGCTGCTCCGGAGGAGCTGCGGCCGAGGCTAGCAAGCCAAGGCGCGCTCTAACTCCGCTCTTCGCCGTCTGCGCTAGGGGCTGGCTGGGTGGGGTTTATATGGAGGCGCAGAAGGGGTGGTCTCTGACGTCAGCGCATTCTGCTGCAATGCGCTCATTTCTCTAAAAGCGATTGGCCGGAAAAATGAGCCCCCCAGATTCTATGACAAATTGCTCTAGCCGCGCCCAGACTGCAGCAAAGAACGGAGGAAAAAATTCTGCCGCAGTGCCCCTGGCCGCCATGACCAACACCCTGTGGTCGCCGGTGCCTTTTCCCTGCGTGAGCCCTGGTCACAGCAGTCAGGGCAGTTTGTGTGCATAAGCCGGGGGGACATCGCTCTGAGGGATGGGCGTCCTTGGGGGGCCAAGGGGAAAACGGTGGGGAGCTGGGGGGTCGGCAGATCACACACCTAGGTATTTCCGAACATCGATCAGAGGATGAGGGCTGAGGGGAACCAAAGGATGATTTCTGCTTATTGTTCTGGAAAATACAAAGCCCCGAGGAGATACTGGTTCCCAGATGGAAGCCCTAGGCTGTCGCCCCCTCTAGCCCACCCTGTTTCTGGTGAGTTGTCTTTGACGTGGGAGGTTCAGCGCAGCATCTTGGCGTCAGGGAGAAAAAAAAAAAAAAAAAAAAAAAAGAACTGCTTTTGAGTCCCAGGCTCTGCCGCTTACAACCTGTGTACCCAGAGCCCCGCAACATCCCTTCCCCTTCCAGGGGTCCGTTTCTCCCCCTTCACAGGCGGGAATTCTCCAGCCGGGGCTGTGAGAAGAATGTCGATGTGAGCTGGGTCCCTCTAAGAAAAGTACTTTGAGAGTGAGGATGGGGTCCTACGTGGAGACGCGTGGGGTATATCCCCCAAGTTGGGGTGATTTCTTCACACACACACTTTGAGGCAGCTCCCCCCGCCCCTGCGGCTTGAGGAAACAGGCAGTGACACATGTGACCGAGGAGCAAAGCTGCCCAGCCTCAGGCTCTGGGACCTGGCACATGAGAGCTAATCCTTAACAGGTGGCCCCTTCGGCAGCTCTGCCCTGCCCTAAGTGGAGAAGTGGGCAGGGCCGTCAATCAACTGTCCTCTCCTAAAGGTCAATGTGCTGTTGAAAGGGACTAAGGATCTATCTTAGGGTGACAGGTGGGTGGCAGCCGGGAGGCCAAGGAAGGAACGGCGGGTGATAGAAAGGGGGTGAGAATGAGTGGTGGACCCCAGGGGGAGAAACAGACCTTGCAGAGGGTATCAAGTAAGGAGTTCCCCGCCGAACTTCTTTAGGGGTCCCCATAGACAGCCATCCTAGGAGGTGACTGTCATACAGACCAGAGATTCCAGGGCCGAGAGGAAGGGAGAAGGTCTACTTTCAAGCCCAGGGCTATTGGCCAGGGAGATGGACGTTGACCATCAGGTCTCCAGACACTTGGAGTCTCGGGTGGGAGCTTGTGAACGTATGAACCAATGCACTATTGGGGAGATGAAGATTTGGAATTAGGGGGCCCTTGCAGGGGGCTTCCTGAGTGTGTCCATAACAGAAGAGATAGAAAACACCCCATGTACTGCCTTGCAGATCGTCCAGACAGCCCCCCGAAAATGAGAGCCCCGGAAGTAACACTCGTGATCAGAAAGGCCCCCGCTGGCCGCTGACGTCAAGAAAGCTTCAAAAAATCATGGCTCTGAGCACCCCAGTCCACAGGAGGACGTTTATTAGCCACCGTATTAATAGCTAGGAAACAGGCAGAGCTGCCTGGGGCCAATCAACAGCCAGGAGCCCCTGTCGTCAGGCTCCTGCGGCCAATCAAACGCCGGCAGGCCCGGTTGCTAGCCTCTGGGGGCAGAGGCGAGGGGTGCGCATTGTCATGGGGGCTCCTGTTCTTGCTCTGTGCGTGGGAACCCAGGCGGCCACCAGAGAGCATCAGCAGCTATGCACTCGGGGGCCCTGGAGGCCCTAGCGTCTCCCCCGTCAGCCCCACATCTCCAAAACGACATGAGTTGATGCCCTGGCCTGAGTCACAGGCCTTCCTTGGCCCCCACACTCACTCCCCGGGAGCCGTTCACAGAAAATCCTGCAGACACCCACTAGCCAGTGTCCCTCCTCAAGGCCTGGTGCCCATGGAGAAAGGGGGCCACAGGGCACAAAGCCCCTCTGCTTTTTATCTGGGTTCTTGGTTCCAAGCCTGCTCCTTAGTCTAACAGCAAACCCCACCTCTCTGCGTCCAGGCCTTAGGCACAGGCCAGGCTGAGGTAAAAGACGCTGGAAGTCATGTGTTTCTCACGAAAGCACTGTGGTTTGAACCTCTGCTCCGCTCCCTCCTGGCTGGAGGCTGAGGTCCAGGCCCTTCCCCTCTCTGGGCCCCTATTTCCTCATCTGGAAAAAGGAAAGGCTTGGACAGGAGGGTCCCCAAGGAGCCTTCCAGTCCTGCTTTGCTTGATTTGAATGTATACATCAGGCGAGTCAAATGTCTTCCAGAACATTCTGCATGACAGTAATTAGTATCAGGTGTCTCCTGCAGTCCATGTGGTTACTTCATCATGCTGCTTTTCTTTCCATTGTATTTTATTTTAAACAGAACTCCATGGCAACATGTTTATCCTTCTGGCTTCCTTAAAGGAAGGGGAAAAGAAAGGAGAAAAAAAAAAAAAGATAGGGGAAAAAGGCAATGGGAGAAAGAAAAGACTGTTGTAAACTTATCTCCACTGCGCATGGTTTAACCACAATAAAAAAAAAAATCCATATGTTTAAATGTTTTTGTTGGCTTTTTCTGGAGCTCAGAACCTAACTTTTTAAATATTTATTGGTCCAAAGCAATGGGAGAAATGCTTAAAGAAGCCAAACCTATGGTAATATTTGGATCTGAACTGTTTCTCCATCTGGCAATGCTCTGCATGCTTTCTCTGCTCAGAAAGGACAGTGAGGGCTCAGATTTGTATCTAAAGGGGGAAACAGAAGGGAATCCAGGTTTGAGAAACGGAGCGCTTTCTCCCTGTGCACGCTGAAACCCGGCTCTCCTGCGGGCCTGGAGCAGAGCCAGTGTCTCAGGCACAGCTCGGCTTGCTGCTGTTGCTTCTCCTTCTCCTTTCTTCCTCTCCTCTTCCTCCTCCTTCTGCTTCCAGACAGATCTAACTCAAAGCATACATCTTGCTGCTTCTTAATTCATCCTTGGGACCCCCCAAAAGCTGTGTGAGCAGCCTCCTGTCCGCACGAGCATACTTGTGGGCGAGAGGATAAACGTTCTAAGACGCGGCCAGAAAAAGCACACAAGGTCCTCTTTCTCATCTCCCAGGCGTGGGGAAATGTGCTCCCTTCTCAAAAGCCCTACTCAACAAGACTGCACAACAGTGGGTCTAAGCGTCTGCCTGTCCATGCAGCCTTCCCAGTCCTCCAGGTCCCCAAAAATCTCAGTGCTCCCCAGAGATCTCCCCGCCAGCTCTTCTTTACCGCCCCAGGGGCTGCAGTGAGAGCTGCCAGTGAATGCCCTTTCAGCAGCCACATGAGCTATGGCCACTGCAAACCCCTCAAGATCAAATGTCGCTGAATTCCTTCTTCCCACCCCAGCTTAGACCTCCGCCAAAGTCAGAGGAGCTGCAGAGCACAAAGAGGGGCTTCCCGTGAGGCTGGGTTTCTTTCTTTTTCTTTCTTTTTTTGGGGGTGGGGGAGCCTGGCATTGCCAGGGATGTCTGTGCTTCCCCTAAGGTGCAAAACAGGCTGGGATTTAGCTCAGTTGGTAGAGCGCTGCGCTGCAGTCTCTGAGGTCCTGAGCTCGATTCCCAGCACTGCAAAAATGGGAGAAGGACCTGGCAATCCACTCCCAAGGCAATCCCTAAACAGTCAGCCATTGAAAACTCTATGAGGGTCGCTGTGAGTCGGATACCAACTCGACGGCACCTAACAACAAGGTGCGAAACAGCCCCAGATAGTGAAGGACTTAGAGGAAATGATCTTTCCCATTTTCTGGGGTCCTGGAATTGAGTCTTCTGGACAAACCTACTGACCTCAGCCCCCCAATGTCAAGAAATCCCTGCTGCCCGCAAAACCTGGGTTCTGGGTTCAGCCCCAACCTTGCTTCCTAGTTTGCCAAATTGTAGATATTAAAAGAAAAATAAGTCCAGTGCCTTCTGCAGAAGGCCGGGAATGAGATTTCCTCCCTAGCCAACTGCATGGACTTCACAGCAGCCATCCAGACCTACTCCAGCCATTGCTGCTGACCAGTAGTGACCCAAGAATCAGGGTTCAACAGGAAGTAGCTGCTTTTCCTCACACAACTCAGGGGTACACAGGGCGTGGGAGAGAGGGTGGCTTTGCTCTTTAGGAATCCTTCTGCTACCGAGGGCCAATCGTGAAAAGCTAGAAGACAACACTGCCTATGCGGTCCGCTTGGTTCTGGGTGAATGGGTCATGGATTCTGGGTGGTTTTTTCTTCTTCTTTCTTCTCTTATGAATACCTCTATGGGCATATATTACTTTTATAATGCGCTTTTAAAAATATATATCAGTCCAAGAAGACTGATCATTTTAGCCCCTTCCATATGGACCTCAACCTAAAATCTTTTTCTACCAAGTAAATAGGAATCTAAAGACACCGGATTCATCTGGTGCATAGCGTGCGTAAGCCACTTCCTGAGCAGAGGCGTCCACCCATGGGTGGTGGGCAAGGAGGCGCCAGGGCCGTCTCACAGCTGTGCCCTCCTTCTAGTAAAAATCTCTCTTGAATTCCCACGGAAGCAAAGGAATTCCTAGCAGATAAGAGCAAAGGAAGGGGCCTTTGGTGACTTCATTCCTGCAGGAGGGGTCTAGAGAACATTTATGGGAGGACCAGGCAGGCCAAGGAAGGGGGTCTTTGGTGTGGGGGGGGGGCAGGTCCCTGCCATGCGCTAGATTTTAGAAACCACGTCTTGACACTGAGGAGGTGGCCACGTTGCCCTGTCCCACCCCCACCCACCCGCACCCCTGACTTTGGGCATGGGCCAGTCCCGGATTCAAGCGAGGGGTTTTCTTGGCCCAACTCCATGGAAATATTTCCTTAGGTGGAGTAAAGAAGTGCTTCATTCAGCCGCCTGCGGCTAGGGAGGGGTGGCTTTCACCGTGTTGACAGAGAGCAGCGAGGCCTGGGGAGGGGCCCGAGAGGAGAAAATGTACCCCAGGTAGAACAAGACTGGAAAGTTTGCTTTTTTGCTTTAACTAAAAAATTGCTGACAGTTGAAAAGCTGCCGCCCCACCCAAGAGGCCCCGGGAGAAGACGCGGGTACTAGATTCCTGCGAGGCCTGGGAATATCTTCCTGTCAACAGGAAGGGGGCCAGGGCAGGGGCATTTTCAGTTTAAACATTCAGGGTCTGGATCACTCCCGAGCCCACAGGCAGCCTCCCAGGCCCAGGCCTGGTGATACCGCGGCTCTAAACAAACGCCCCCAGCGCCCTGCCGGAGGGGCCGGGAGACAGACCACCGCCCCCAACCCTGTGCCCATGGAGGGCTGTACTAACCAGGGGCAGCGTGGAGAGCAGGGGGCAGATGCCACCTGGGGTCTGGCCGTGCTGCTGGAGTGGAGGGGTGGCCACACAGGACACAGGAGGTGGCAAATGCCCATTGCTGGCTTTCTTTCCCAGCACCCAGGGAGACCAGCAGCCTTGCCTCCTGATGGATGATTTGGGCCCTGAGATCGTGAGACCAGAGAGTGGGGAAAGGTGCATTTGTGGCCTGTGTGGCGTCGTTGGGCCTCTCTGAACCTTGTTCTTACGTCTGGGGTAACCGAAAAGATGAAACGTGGAAAAGAATGAGTTCTCTCCACACCTCCTCAGGGAACTGCACCCACACGTGTCCCCACGGGGCGGCATGGATGACGTGGGGTGGGCGAAGAAGAGAGCTCGTTTACAGCGCTGTTACTGTCTATGTTACAAAAAGCATAAATTTATTATATATATATATATAGAGAGAGAAGCCAGGCGTGGTGGCGCACGCCTGTAATCCCAGCGGCTCCAGAGGCAGAGGCAGGAGGATCGCAAGTTCGAGACCAGAGGCAGTCTGGGTAATTTAGCAAGACTCTGTCTCAAAAAGTAAAAAAATGGGCTGAGGGTGCAGCTCAGTGGTCCAGCACTTGCAGAACATGCAAGCGAGAGGCCCTGGGTTCAACCCTCAGTACTGCAGTAAATAAATAAATAAATAAACAAACAATTAAAAAAAGCATTAATTTATTTTATATTTATAGAGAGAGACAGTTTATATATATATATATATCTGTGTATATATGTGTGTGTATATATATGTGTGTATGTATATATATGTATGTGCATATATATATGTATGTATGTATATATGTGTGTGTGTATATATATTTTTTTTTTCATTTATTTGTTTGTTTTGAGATGAGATCTATGTTGCCCAGAATAAACTCCAAGGCTCAACTCCATCTCCAGCCTCAGGTTGCAGAGTAGCCGGGACCGGCCAGTGGTGGTGCCCACCTGCAATCCCAGCACTCAGGAAGCAGAGACAGGAACATGGAGAGTTTGAGGCCAGCCTAGGCTACATAGGGAGATCCTATGAAGGAGAGATACGAAGAGGGAGACAGAGGAAGGAAAGAAGGAAGGAAGGAGAGAGAGGGGAGAGAGAGAGAGAGAGGAGACAGAGACAGAGAGAGAGAGAGGAAGAAGAAGAAGAAGAAGAAGAAGGAGGAGGAGGAGGAGGAGGAGGAGGAGGAGGGGGAGGAGGAGGAAGAAGAGGAGGAAGAGAGAAAGAAAGGGAGAAAGACAAGCCGAGACTGCAAGTGTATGTCACCACTCTAGGCCATTTTATACTTTCCAAAAATGTTAATTCAACATAGCAGCCAGGCCAAAGAGCAAAGGCCTATACTCTGTGTCCTGCCCCTGACCACTCTCTCCACTTCTCATGTATTGGGACCACCTTCATTGCTCTTGTCCCCAAAATGCCCTATAAAATCACTGCTTCAGTAGCAAAGGACTCACCTAGCACCTGCCAGGCCCTGGGGTCCACCTGCAGCACCACACACATACACACTCACATACACACACACACACAAAAAAAAAACCCAGAAACAAAACCAAAACAGAATGTAAAAGCAGACCCCCAGATACTCTCAGAACACCTGCCTGCATCCTTCCCTTCTTCCCTGTTGTTCCCGGCCACCTATAGGGCAAGAGTTTTCTGCAATCTGGTGTGGGACATCGGGAGAGGAGACAGTGAGGCAAGCAGGGTGAGAACTCAGGCCCCAAGAGCAGACACAGCCCAAGTCACCCCTGGCAAAAACAGAACCGGTGATGTCACCCTGCCCCCAAAAACATAGAGCCCAGAATCTTTACCAAACCCTCCTGGTTGGGGCAACTGCTCTAGGTCTGATAGCCAACTGCTGTGAGATTCTTGGTTTCCCACAACCAGTGTTCCTTGGTTACCCCAGATTTGGGACCATGGCAAAGATTCCAAGGCTAACCCATGTATCCTCCAAGCTAGCCCTTGATGCATGCATAGTTTAGAGCCTTATGCAGGTATCTCTTGCAGCCCACCCCAAAGCTTCATTTCCTCCCTTTGGGGATAGCTTTGCCTCCCTGGGTTGTTAAGCATGATCTAGGGCTGCAGAGGGTCACTCTGAACCCCACAGGTCATCACTGTCTTTGTGCTTCTCCCTATCCACCAAGACACCCCGGCTTATGCTGTGCAAACGCTGGGCCCTCTGAGACTCGGGCCCTGTTCGACATACCCTTTAGGTGTTTGCGGAAAGGATGAGCTTAAAGGCGCCCGTCTCTAAGTAAACCAAGCTGCCCTGGCACAGCTGAAGAGAAAGAAGAGCAAACAGCAGCCGCCCCCCAGGGGCCGGCCTTGCTCCTACCAGTTCCCAACTTCAAGACGCCTGTGCTTTCGTGAACCACAGAGGGCAGGGGGCAGGGGTCCTGGGATAGGTGGGGGAATGATGGCGGTCCCCGAGGCCCGTTCCTTTGAGGAAGATCCTGCCATTTTGCCTTGCCCTCTGTGAAAACACAAAAATTAATATTCATGCCACAGGTTTGCTCTGAACACAGAATTTTTAAATCATCCACACTGTCCACCTGGAAAGGGACTCCAAGGACCAGCATTCGTGGATGAGGAGGTGGCCTGTCTCTGAGGCAGTGACCGAATAGGTTTGCCCAGCCGGGCATGGTGGCGCATGCCTGTAATCCCAGCAGCTCAGGAGGCGGAGGCAGGAGGATCGCAAGTTAGAGACCAGAGGCAGTCTGCGTAATTTAGCAAGACCCTGTCTCAAAAACTAAAAAAAAATGGGCTTGGGGTGCAGCTCAGTGGTCCAGCACTTGCAGATCATGTGAGGCCCTGGGTTCAACCCCCAGTACTGCAAAAAAAAAAAAAAAAAAAGAAAAGAAAAAGAAAGAAAGAAAGAAAAGAAAAAAGAATAGGTTTGCCCACAGGCTGGGGACACGTGGGTCTGTCTGTCCCTGCAGCACACCAGCTGAGCTTTCACATGGTTCACCTGGGTTCTGTGGACTTCAAAACATGAATCCGGGTAGCTGTGTTTGTGCATCATTCGTTCATTCCCAAAGTGCTGTTGGGGTGTCAGGGAATGAGTGAGATCGCAAGCGATGGGTGCAGCACCTCTCTCAGATGCTCGGAGCCCCCCAGGGAGCTGGCTGCACCCTGATCACGTGCAGGCTCTGCTTGAGGTGCCCCTGCTGGGACCTCAGGTGGGCAGCTAACTCAGCCCGGGCCCTGGGCATGGGTGCTCCCTGTATGTGGGAGGAAGATTGTACACGTGGGGAGCTATCCTTTCGCCAGAAAGGAGAGCCGGCTGGGGGCTGGGATGCCCTGCAAAGCTGGCACCCCCGCCTGGGTGGGAGCATCAGGAATCTGGGCCACGTCCTTTCCCGACAGTCTGGCTTTCTGTGCGTTTCCCAGAAACTCTGTGTGTTTATACTGAGGGGCCTCTCCGGAGTGGGAGCCATTCAAATCCCGTTTTCAGCCGTAAGTCACTTTCTGGCTGATTCCAGGCACAGGCCCGCCCCGTAGATCCAAGCAAAACTGTCCAGCTGCCCGGCCAGCGCTGTCCCTGAAAGGCTGCAGTGTGTAACCTGGCCCCTGCTCTGGGGACTCCCAGGCGGCCTCCTGCACATCCTGCCCAGCTGCTGCGGACCCAGGCCCAGTTCAGGCCCGTTCCCGCGCCCGAGTCAGGGCCCTCGTTTGCAGAATCCCAAGTGGCCCTGGCTAGAGGGGCCCCACTGGGGAGCTTGGAAAGCGGCCAGGGGTCTTACGCAAGCTGCCCTCTCCCATCAGCCTGGAAAGGAAGCCAGGGGGAGGGTGGGGACACGTGGTGGGGAGAGGAAGGTGATGGAGCGGCAGAGGCACCATGGCGAAGGGGGGCAGGCTGGGGGGGGCCCTCGGGCTGCTCTCTTAGAACGGCTCATCCGGGAGGGGTCTCCCAGGTCTCTCTGTTCCAAGGAGGAGGGGGACTGCAGTGTGGCTCAGAGAGTGGGCTCAGAGGTCCCCAGTGCCCTCTTAGAACGGCTCATCCGGGAGGGGTCTCCCAGGTCTCTCTGTTCCAAGGAGGAGGGAGACTGCAGTGTGGCTCAGAGAGTGGGCTCAGAGGTCCCCAGTGCCCTCTTAGAACGGCTCATCCGGGAGGGGTCTCCCAGGTCTCTCTGTTCCAAGGAGGAGGGGGACTGATGTGAGGCTAAGGGAGTGGGCTTAGAGGTCCCCAGAGCCTCAGCCCCAGGTCCTCGCACATCCTGTGAATTAAAAGCAAAAATGGGGGCCCAGAAAAGTACCTAAAGTCAGAACCTGGGTATGTCCTCCCTCCCAAGAAACGTGTGAGGGTCTATATTTGTGAAGAAGGCAGGAGGGTTCCCCGCAGCCCTGGGGGCACTGCCTGGCTGCCCTCAGCTCTGCAGTGCCAGGCCGTGGAGTTGGGTGCCGGGCGTGTGGCAGAAGTCACGTCCTGTTTCCATGTGGAAGGTGGTGGATGTTGTTCCCGTGGAAGGCAATGGAAGCCAGAAACAAGATCCGAACGTCTTCCACATCTGCTCTGGAGGCCCCTGAGTCAAGGAAAGAGGGCCTCATCCCCCAGGCCGCATTCCTGGCAGGCTGGGGCCAGGCTTCTAAGCCAGGGATCTGAGATCAGGCCACCTCACAATCCCACAAGCGCAAGTCTATGCTGAACAGACCACAGAAACAGAGCTGTGTTCCCTTAGATAAGATTTTTTATGCTGGAACTCAAGTTCCCTGTAAATAAAGTAAAAACTCCCAGGCTCTCCCACCATGCACCCAGATTAAGCTCACCGGCAAGGCTGTTTTTGCAGTGGGCCTAGGATTGGCCAAGTTCCACTTTGTGACTGTCAGGCGCCTCTCACCCTAACCTGAAGGAAAGAGTGCTTGGTCCGAGGGTCAGCATTGTTCTCTAGGGCACTGACAGAAAACAAAAAGGTACCGGTTTGATTTGGACCATGTCAGAATAGCCCTGCAGTCCTTTGTTTTAAAATCCGCATACTCTGACTAAACTAATGTTGTTGTTAGGCGTCCAACTCCTGGCGACCCTCACAGGGTCATCAATAGCTGGTTGTTTGCCATGATTGCCTCGGGAGTGGATTGTCACGTCCTTCTTCCATTTTTGCGGTGCGGGAAATTGAACTCAGGCCCTCAGAGACTACAGAGCAGCCCTCTACCAGCTGAGCTAAATCCCAGCCCCGGTAAACTAATAGATCGACTACCATTAAAATGCCACCCCATCCCTCGAAGCTTCCCCCATCACCTTTACACTATGTCTGCAGTCTAAATAGGTGTGATTTCTCAGGAGGACACTGGGGATTTAGCTCAGTTGGTAGAGCGCTGCGCTGCAGTCTCTGAGGTCCCGAGCTCAATTCCCAGCACCGCAAAAATGGGAGAAGGGCCTGGCAATCCACTCCCAAGGCAATCCCAAAGCACTCAGCCATTGAAAACCCTATGAGGGGTGGCTATGAGTCGGATACCGGCTCGACGGCACCTAACAACAACAACATCTCAGGAGGACGTTCTGGTAATAGAGACCAAACATTTAAACGCACGTGAGTCTCAGCCATTTCCTCTCTAGAAATGATTCCTGAATAAACAATCACACAAAGAAGGTATCTGGCATTGTGTTCTCTGAAAACAGCACTTAAGTGTACACTGGGTATGTGCTGGGCAGTGGCCTCGTAATGGTTCCTGTAATCTGCACCCAGGAGCCATGCTTATGGTGCCTGCTTCACAGATGAGGAAACCGAGGCCCAGCTGCTGCTAGCGAGAAGAGCTTCTCCCTGCCCAGTTGGAGTCACAGATGACCCATGCCTTCTGCTCACAGAGAGGGCTGGGATCACGAAGTTTCAGCTCTTTGAACTGAGCTCTTGGCCACTTGGGTAACAGAACCCCAAAGAAAGCTGGAGTGGAGGGGGGTTACTGGACACAACTTTCCCATCTAGAAGTTACCTTTCCCCTCCAGATGGGATAAGGACCACAAGTCCTTCCAGTCCTTGGGCACCTCGAACCCCACCCTGGCAGCTTATGTGGCTCCACAATGCACAAATTGCATTTCCAGTTGACTCCCCACAGTGGGGGCTGGGATTTAGCTCAGTTGGTAGAGCGCTGCTCTGCAGTCTCTGAGGTCCTGAGTTCGATTCCCAGCACCGCAAATATGGGAGAAGGACGTGGCAACCCACTCCCAAGGCAATCCCGAAACAATCTGCCATTGAAAACCCTATGAGGGTTTGACTATGAGTCGGACATGACTCGACGGCACCCAACAATAACAACAACTCCACAGCAGAACTGGGGCTTGGGGCCTCTGGGTTCCCTAACCAGGAAGAAGGGCCCAACTCTCTGGCAAATGCCTGAGAGTACAGGAAGCACAGCTCAGCATGGCAGTGCGGGGTGCATGCCAGGAAACCAGACTCGTGGTGGGAACCCATGGCCCCTCAGCAACAGCACTGCCAATCCCAGGACCACGGCCACGCAGCACAGTGTTGGTTCCTTTTGTGGCACTGGGCAGCGAACTGGCGAGCCACGACGCACCAGCCACGGTATCAGCCCTCCCACAGGCCCACACAGGGATCGAAGTCACTAACGAAGCCCATAGCACTCAAAGGATCCCATTTTCAAAGCCCCGGAACAGGGCCCGCCCCGAAGCCCCCTTGCCGTTTGTCTGAGGACAAGCGCGGCCGGCAAGAAGCATGCAAGTTGCTCCAGGAATTCTTGGGGTGGATTCTGCAGGCGCCAAGCCTCCCCTGGGACTCATAGACCCTAAAGCCCTGATTCCCAGTCCTCAAGGCTGTGCAGGGGGGAGGGGCAAGGGCAGGCCTTTGGCCTCACCCCTCCCCCATGACAGACAGAGTCATTTGCAAACTCACAAGACCAGACAGGGGGCCTGAAAGCTAAAGCTCTGGAGAATTCTTCCCGCTTCTTAAAGGAACAGGACCACCAGGGCAGGCAGCACCCCGTCTGGACTGAAGACCACCTTCCCTCGGAGCTGGGGGTTCCTTGCGTTCCCTTCCCCACTTAGCCTGCACCACACCCTCCCCAGGCGGGAGAGGAGCCTGCGGCAGGCCTGGGAGCTTCCTCGCAGCGTCGTGGGGTCCAGGAAGGGGCTGGGGCACATGCAGCAGAGCAGGGCTCTCCAGGGTCGCTGGGAACCCTGCGGGATTCCCTTCACAATTGATTGTGATGAGGGAGGTTGGGCTCTTGTTTTTAACCCCAAGTCTTGGCCGACAAGCCTCCCCTTTTCCACCCTCGCAGATGTCTCTGCTGAGACGCGGCCACATTCCCCAGCTTCATGTGACCCTAAGATGAGGCCCAGCCTGCGGTCAGCCAGGCCTTTCTCCTCCACCTCTGCGAGGCAGCGAGCTGGGGCCTGGAGTGGTGGAGGGGGGGCGTTGAGCTCACCCCTGTAGTTGCTCTTGTTGTAGAGTCCTGCAGAACCTCTCCAGGTGGAGGTCAACGGTTAAAGTTCAAAAGGCAAAGGGACCACTGGAGGCTAACCACCTAGACCCTCCCTGTTCAGGTTTCAAGCACGGGAACAGATCCTCCGTCATCATTGTCACAAATGGACAATCGTGAGCCTCAGGGGAGGTGCGGAAGTCAGGGGCAAGGGACCTCCTTTGAAAGAGACACCGAGACACCACCGTCACGAAAACTTCACCCCAGCGAGACTGGCATCCCAAGGCCTGCAGAGCCCTACACCCTCCCCCAAGCCTTGTGATTCTTCCTGCAGAAAGTGGGGTCCAGGGCTCTGCCCAGGGGCAAGGAGACAGTCGGCAAGCTGCTCTCCTTGGAAAAACACAGGCTGTGAGACCAAGCAGCTGTAGATCCTTCTCACGGGGCCAGAGCTGCTTGAAACAGAGGCGCACGCACGTGTGTGTGTCCACATGTGTGTGCAATCGTGTGTGTGGGAATGAAGGTGGCCCGCAGAAGGATGATGCCTGGCTGGGCCTTGTACCCAAGCCATGCGGGGTACAACCCCACATTTTGCCCTCTTTGCTCAGGCAGAGCTGGGGTTGGCCTGGGAGCAGGACTTGAGGCTGCAACCCTCAGTGTTTGGACCACACCACCCCCCACCACCTCCAGCAGGGATTTCCCGGGTTTAGGACGACTGGGAAGGAGAACCTTGGGGGAGGAGCCACTAGTCTTCAAGCCTGAATTCCTCTTGACATGTAGATTTCAGGTGGGGGAGGTGAAAGGCCAGGGTCTATAGCGGTTTTTGCTCAGCCTTCCACTAAATAAAGACATGCAGGAGATTGCCCGAGGACCGTAGATAACCTGTTGTCTGAAAATCACAGACCCATGAAATCACAAGCCATGACGAATTGCGGTGAATCACAGTGAACTGTGTGGCAGAGAACTGCATCGAGGCCAAGGAAGGCTGGAAAGCCAAGGGGCAGACCACTGTGGGCAATTACAGCACCGTGGAATTACGGTACGGCGAACCACGGGCGACGGGCAGACCATGGGTAATAGGCAGACTGCAAGCGACGGCAGACCACGGTCACTGGCAGACCCCAACCTAACCAGAGAAGTCACTTTGCGCAGACCTACAATCTCTCCAATTCCAGATTAGAACGTGGAGAGTGAATATTGCCTTGGTTCCCAGGCTACACAGCAGCCCACCCTGTACTTGTACTTGGGACCAAGGAGGAACCTAGCAGTCTTCAAGTGAAGCTGCAGGCACCAAGCATCCCTGGGCCCCAAAATTTAATAACTCAGACCCTAGGCCTAAAAAAGAAGGTCATAGCAGACCTCATTCTCAGAGGAGATCATATCAGCTCACAGGTGCTGGGGCTTGTGCCGGTGAGATCCTTTGCAAAACAAGCGAGGTGGGCGGTGGGCCTCTTCCTAGAGCTCAGAGGCAAAAAAGAAAAAGAAAAAAACAACCACAAAACCCAACAGGGAGCCAGGCGCGGTGGCGCATGCCTGTAATCCCAGTGGCTCGGGAGGCGGAGGTGAGGATTGCAAGTTCGGAGATCAGAGGCAGTCTGCATAATTTAGCGAGACCATGTCTCAAAAAGTAAAAAAAATGGGCTGAGGGTGCAGCTCAGTGGTCCAGCACTTGTAGAGCATGCAAGCGTGAAGCCCTGGGTTCAACCCCCAGTACCGAAAACAAACAAACAAACAAAAAACCCAACAGGGTAGTCTGGATAGGGCACAAGGAACAACTCCAAGAGTGACATTTACAGAGCTCTCCTGTGGTAGGATGTCCATGGTTGCTCTTTGCCCGTTCCCTCATCACCACAGGAGAGCATCTCAGTAGACATGGCACTTAGGAGCACCCATGACAAGTTAATTCTTGTTTCTCTCTCCTCCCCACACTTGGGGAAGTCAGTGTGCTCACCCACTGCCCAGCTCTCAGATCAGGGATTTCATATTTCCTAAGGGGAACTGCTGGGAGAAGGACTCGGCAACCCACTCCCAAAAATCAATCCACCATTGAAAACCCTATGAACAGCAGAGAAACACTGACAATAGTGTTTCACCTGTTGTACGCAGGTTGCTATGAGTTGGATACCGACTTGATGGCACCCAACAACAACAACAAAGAGGAACTGCACCCTGCCAAAAGCCCAACACCTCCGTGTCTTTGGGAACAGTGCCATGAAATTTATTTCATTTACTCAGTAAAACAATGTTGGGACATGGATCTCCTGCTCTCCCGTTTTGTAGAACCCCAACTGGCCTCTCTCGCTCCCTGGGTAGGCCAGATCCACACAACCCATTCAGGGAAGTCAGGGTGACAGGCAGGCTCTTGGCAGCTGGCGAACTGGGTCCTCAAAGGCCTAGGAACAGTTTACCCGAGTTAAAGTGAAGGCCGGAAGCAATTACTATCAAAGAACTTTAGCAGATCCTCCAGAGGGGGCAGAAAGTTGTCCAAAGACCGAAGATTGGCATTATTTCCTGCTGTTACCCTGCAATGATAACCGCAGCTCTGAGCCGCAAACCACAGTGAATTGTGGTCAGAGAACTGCCTCCAGGCAGAGATGGACCCGGAAGTCAAGGGCAGCAAGATCCACTGTGGCAAACGCGAACAATCGGGCAAACTGAAGACGGTGAACCACAGGCTACCACGCCAACCGCAGGCCGCCGTTGAGCCCCAGTTCCGCGGTTGGGCCATACTCTTTGTGGCGGAGTAGCCAGTATGTTGGGGCAAAGCTGCAGATGCCAAACCTCCTCAAATGCCCAAAACTCAATTCCTTAGACGCTGGGGCTGAAAAGAGCCTAGGAGTACAGCACTTCCCACTCTCGGAAAAGATGGGGCCTTAGGCAGAGAGAGCCATTTACAAAACAATAAGATCATGGAAGCTTCCTCTGAAATTCAAAAGACTTCTTAGTGTTCCCTTTCTTAAAGAAACAAGGCATCTCCAACCGGGTCTAGGGAACCATTCCAAGGGTCAAATTTATGCAGGGCATCCTGGGGAGGAGGGTATCATTGCTATTATTCTTGTTCCCTGGTCCCAAGTGGGAGATGAACAGAGGTGACCCTGGACATTTTGTGCAGGCAAATAAAATCTTTCTGGTGGAAACAATTCCTTCAACCTGGGGACATCTCATGCCACTCCCAGGATGAGAAATTTAAGTAAACACCAGAGGCAAATAGCAAGGAACGGTGGGCACAGCCATTCTGGTAGTGGGGGAGCAGGGCGAGAAGAACCCAGAGAGCTTTAGGGTAGGCATAGGATTATAGGGCCATGAACCAAGGACCACCGGCAAACCGCGGCCCAAGGGAAATCGCCTTGCCATTTTCCCACCAGCTATTTAGGGTTTGGTGCATGAAAGTCTTCATTCCCTGTCTACCTAGCAGGCCAGTGCCAAGCTCAGTGCTACTGGAGGTTTTGGGAGAACGCTGCAAGAGACAGATTTCATCAGGGTTGCTGCAGTTGCATTCTAGGGTCCCAGGCCTAAGTAAGGAAAGAGTGGCCCCTTAACCCTCAGGGTGTGCGGCTTCTCATTCAGTGGGGAGGCTTTGGCTGGGAGCTCAAGTGCTCTGCATTACCGAATATCTGCGGCTAATCGGCCCCTTCCCCAACCAGCGAGCAAGCCAGTGAAGCACAACAGAACTGCTAGGATGTTGATGTGAAGGGCATGGGACACTCCACGGCAAACCGTGGGGCAGAAAACCACGGTCATGGCAACTCAAGGTCCAGGGCTCAGGGTGGACCACAAGCCAAGAGTGGGTGGCAGAGTGCAGCCAGTACTGGAAATCCAGGACATTGCAATGCCACAAACGGTCGTGGGCCAACCCACCAGACCGTGAGCTGAGCATCATCTGCCAGCTAGTCACAGCACAGGTCCACAGTGCCCTATGGCACAGGGACACAATGCTTCAGGGTGCAAACACGATGCACCCTGGCAAAGGTACAGGATGCACCCCGGCACGTGTCCACAATGCATCTCGGCACACATACACAATGCACTACGGTACAGGCACAATACACAGTGGCCCAGGTACTGGACTCAACACAGCATGGGTCCACAGGCCATTATGGCGCAGCACACCTTGGTGTGGTAAATGGCACTCACGGCAGTTACACAGTGCACCTCAGCCTGGCTGCATGGTGTACCACGGCACAGATGGACGGTATGGTTGCTCGGTACACCTCGGCTTGGTTACATGACACACCGCAGCACAGACGCACCGTGCACCTCGGCACTTCCGCATGGATGCATGGTGCACCGCGCGCGCGGCACGGATGCCTGCTGTGGTTACACGGTGCTCTGCAGCACAGATGCATGGTGTGGTTACATGGTGCACCACGGCACGGATGCACGGCGCACCTCAGTACAATAACAGGGTGCATCTCCGCACAAATGCACGGGGCACCGCGGCACAGATGCACGGTGTGGTTACACAGTGCACCACAGCACAGGTGCACGGTGCACCTCAGCACTGGCCCATGGTGCACCGCGGCATGGATGCACGGTGCCCCTCGGCACGGTTACAGGGTGCACAACAGCATAGATGTACAGTGCACCTTGGCACAGACTCACAGTGCACCACGGCACAGTTGCACAGTGCATCTTGGCACTGGTCCATGGTGCACCACGGCACTGTTACAGGGTGTACAACGGCATGGGTGCACAGTGCACCTCGGCACGGATACAGGGCACACAACGGCACAGATGTGCAGTGCACCTTGGCACATACTCACGGTGCACCGCGGCACAGTTTCAGGGTGATTCTCGGCACTGGCCCATGGTGCACCGCGGCACGGCATGGGTGCACAGTGCACCTCGGCACGGTTACAGGGCACACAATGGCACGGATGTGCAGTGCACCTTGGCACAGACTCACGGTGCACCATGGCACAGTTACCGGGTGATTCTTGGCACTGGCCCATGGTGCACCGCGGCACAGCATGGGTGCACGGTGCCCCTCAGCATGGTTACAGGGTGTGCAATGGCATGGATGTACAGTGCACCTTGGCACAGACTCACAGTGCACCACGGCACAGTTGCACAGTGCATCTTGGCACTGGTCCATGGTGCACCACGGCACTGTTACAGGGCACACAATGGCACAGATGTGCAGTGCACCTTGGCACAGACTCACGGTGCACCGCGGCACAGTTTCAGGGTGATTCTCGGCACTGGCCCATGGTGCACCGCGGCACGGCATGGGTGCACAGTGCACCTCAGCATGGTTACAGGGCACACAAAGGCACGGATGTGCAGTGCACCTTGGCACAGACTCACGGTGCACCGTGGCACAGTTTCAGGGTGATTCTTGGCACTGGCCCATGGTGCACCGCGGCACGGCATGGGTGCACAGTGCCCCTCAGCATGGTTACAGGGTGCGCAATGGCATGGATGTACAGTGCACCTTGGCACAGACTCACAGTGCACCACGGCACAGTTGCACAGTGCATCTTGGCACTGGTCCATGGTGCACCATGGCACTGTTACAGGGCACACAACAGCACAGATGTGCAGTGCACCTTGGCACAGACTCACGGTGCACCGCGGCACAGTTTCAGGGTGATTCTCGGCATTGGCCCATGGTGCACCGCGGCACGGCATGGGTGCACAGTGCACCTCGGCACGGTTACAGGGCACACAATGGCACAGATGTGCAGTGCACCTTGGCACAGACTCACGGTGCACCGCGGCACAGTTTCAGGGTGATTCTTGGCACTGGCCCATGGTGCACCGCGGCACGGCATGGGTGCACAGTGCCCCTCGGCATGGTTACAGGGAGCACAATGGCATGGATGTACAGTGCACCTTGGCACAGACTCACAGTGCACCACAGCACAGTTGCACAGTGCATCTTGGCACTGGCCTATGGTGCACTGCGGCACGGCACGGGTGCACAGTGCACCTTGACGCGGTTACAGGGTGTAAAATGGCATGGATGCCTAGTGCACCTCGGCACGGATGCGCAGTGTGGTTACACAGTGAACCGCGGCGCAGATCCACAGTGAGCCACGGCACACTGCACATGCCACCAATTGGCATGGTGCCAATTTACAAAACAACCAGTTCCGTGGCACAGTTCCATGGTGTGCCTCAGCACTGTTACATGGTGCACCATGGCACAGATACATGGTGTGGTTGCATGCTGCACCTTGGCATGGTTACACGGTGCACCATGGCACGGATACAGAGTGCACCTCGGCACGGTTGCACGGTGAACCACAGTACAAATTCACGGTACGCCACGGCACAAATACAGTCACACAGTGCCCATAACACAGGAACTGTGCACCACAGCCCCGGTGCATGGCACACCGCACAGCGGATACACAGTGCCCCTCGTTACAGGTACACGGTACACCTTGGAACAGACATACGGCCCACCTCTGCGTGCTGACATGGCGCACGGCAGTGACTTGAGGCACCTCCATGGAATTACACGGCACAGTGCGGCACAGCCACACAGTGCACCGCGGCACAGCACACTGCACCACTGCATGGGTACACGGCACATCAGCATGGGTCCATGATGCCTGGTGGCACAAGCGCGATCCATCACAGCAGGGGTCCAGGATAGACCATGGCACAGGCCCACAGTCCACGGTGGCACACCACGGCACAGGCCCACGGTGAGCCCCAGCACTGCTCGGTCATCCTGATCACTTCACATTGCCGGTGTGGGGCCTCAGGACTTCTCATTCCCAGTGACACCAGGCAACCAAACCCCGCATTCGATTGGCAAAGTCCCCTCTATTTTCCCAAAAAGTGACCACGGCAATCAAGCAGCCTAGGGTGGCTTTAATGTGGCCCCCACAAATCCCAAGTCTCCCCCAAGATCCCAAAGCCCAATTCCACAGCCCTTGGGGTATATACAAAAAGGGACTGGGCAAGACCCCAATCCTAACTCACCTACAGCCTCCACCCAGCCTTCTCAACCCCGTCTTCTCAGGTGTGCCCAAACTAACACAAACGGGGGGTCCTGGGGCTTGGACTCCGATTGTCTGGGGTTCTAGCTGGAGTGGGGAGTTTTTTAACAGCCAGGAATAGCCCTTCCGCCCAGGTTCCACCCTCCTAAGGAGGCTGCCTGAATTCACTTCTGGGCTTAACCAGCACCACCCCGGCCCCAGGCTTGAGGGCGGAGCTTGCAAATCTCACCACCTGGGCGCGGCCTCACAAGGCCTAGGAAGAGGCCTCATCCTGTACCACGAGTGCTGGGCTTTTTTGGGGGGGATCCTTAGGTCTCTGGTTGCTGGCTGCCCTTCGGTTTACTGTGATCAGAGGTCTAAAGTGGCGTGTCTTTTATTGAATTTGCTGCTGCTGCTGCTGCTGCTGTTGTTGTTGTTGTTGTTGTTGTTGGACTGGGGATGAAACCCAGGACCTCGTGGGTGCTGGGTAAGTGGCCACCCCACCTTACTTCATTGAGTTTTACCTCAATCCCTAGAGGTGGTTGGGCTTTTTATTTTTTCCTCCGATATTACAGATGCCTAAACCAGGAAGGGCTGGGATTTAGCTCAGTGGGTAGAGCAATGCGCTGCAGTCTCTAAGGTCCTGAGTTCAAGTCCCAGCACCGAAAAAATGGGAGAAGGGCCTGGCAATCCACTCCCAAGGTGATCCCGAAACAGTCAGCAATTGAAAACCCTATGAGGGTTGCGGGGCTGGGATTTAGCTCAGTGGGTAGAGCACTGCGCTGCAGTCTCTGAGGCCCCGAGTTCAATTCCTAGCACCGCAAAAATGGGAGAAGGGCCTGGCAATCCACTCCCAAGGCAATCCCAAAGCACTCAGCCATTGAAAACCCTATGAGGGTTGCTATGAGTTTATGAGTCGGATACCGACTGGACGGCACTTAACAACAACATGAGGGTCGCTATGGGTTGGATACCGACTCAACGGCACCTAACAACAACAACAAACCAGGGAAGTCTGGGCACCCTGACTTCCTCCATTGCCAACGTGAATGCTGGATTCCCATCCCATGACCGTCACAGGCCTTGTATGTTGCCAAGAAGGCAAAGTCAGGGGGCACAAACCCCATCGGTGCACTGGAAAGGGCTGTGCCAAGGCTCTGCAGTGCTGGCAGTTAGCTCGGGACTGGGGGGCTGGCGGGCCAGGGAGGCAGAGGCAGGGCATCTAGATCCAGGCAGCTCGAATATTCTAGAAAGAATCACACCCCTCAAGTCCTTCACGATGAAAATCCCGGACTCCAGTGTGCCATGAAGATGGCCGCGGGATCTCGTGAGGGCTGTGCTGAGATTCAGGTGCGTGGAAAATGCCAGTCGACAGGGTTTGATGAGTGACAAGCTGAGGGAACGGAACAGCTCCCTGTGGGCAGACCGCTAATAGAAAGGAGGCTGGTGGCAAAAGGGCCGTCCTCTTCCACGCACAGCCGGAAGCCTCCTGAACGCCTCGCTGGTGCTCCCTGGAGTCTTCTCTCACTCAATCCTCCTGACAGACCAATCACGGAACTGTCAGATTTTAACCTATAAGGCAATTACAGGGATAATTCTTGGTTTTTTTGTGTTTTGTTTTGTTTTGTTTTGACAAGAACAAAAGAGAAAACAACATAAAGCAAACCCCAAATGACCCGGTGGTGTGTGACCAGAGAGGTGGGGTGCTTACCCCTGCTCCCCACTTCCTCCGCACCCTGCTGCCCTGTGGGATCCTGTGCACACACTCGGGTTTGTTACTCCACATGGAGTGGGAGTTAAGACTATGGTGGAGGGAAGAGCTTCTTCACGGGGCCCAGGGTTGCCCCTGGAGAGTCCATATATGTTCAGTTTTAGGGTGCCTATCCCTCTCTAACCAGGTTAGGGGCTTCTTATGGCCCCCGTCAGATCTCAGAAGCTAAGCAGGGTCTGGACTGGTTAGTCCTTGGATGAGAGACTGCCTGGGAACACCAGGTACTGTAGGCTTGGGGGAAGGACCCAGCAACCCACTCTCAAAAATCAGTCCGCCATTGAAAACCCTATGAATTGCAAAGAAACACAATAGTGTTTCACCTGTTGTACGTAGGGTCGATATGAATTCGACACTGACTCGACGGCACCTAACAACAACAACGTGGTACCTGACAATAACAACAACAACAACATGGTACCTGACAACAACAACAACAAGGTACCTGACAACAACAACAACAACAACATGGTACCTGACAATAACAACAACAACAACAACAAGGTACCTGACAACAACAACAACAAGGTACGTGACAACAACAACAACAAGGTACGTGACAACAACAACAACAACAACAACATGGTACCTGACAACAACAACAAGGTATGTGGCAACAACAACAATAACAACAACAACATGGTACCTGACAACAACAACAACAACATGGCCTGCGGGGAGGCATCCAGCAGACTTGCCTCTGAGCTTGGTGAAGGTAACTCTGCCCAATGGTCTGAGGTGAACCCGGGAAAGGGTGGGGGCTGTTGTTGACCTTGGCAGGTGTGTCTCCCTCTGAATGCAAGTTCTGCTTTCCCTTCCGCCCCTGAGACATTCTCTCTTGAAATGCAAAGAGGTGGCAGGAATCCCTGATTGGGCCCTTCCTGGGCCGAAAGCTGCATGGCGCGGCCTCCCAGGGCGTCCGCTTGGGCCTTACAGAGTCCAGGCAGCCCTTGAGCATATTACCTTTCAAGAAAGGAGGAAATGAAAGTCCTCGTGCTAAGTGGAATCCACTGTGCTGGGCGCAGAGCTGAGCCCTGAGGTGGGACTCACTGCTCTTCTGCTCCTTGGCCACGGGGCAGGCGCTGGAACAGGCCTGGGGAGGGATGTGACCGACCCCTCCCCTCCTCTTTCCTCCACCCCATCCTAGACACACTTGCTCTCCTCCCCACCAGAAGGGAGCAGGCAGGACCCAGACAGCCTCAGACACAACTTCCTCCCCGCCCTTTGTCCCCAGGCCCTAACTTCATGGGGACAGGCATTAGGACACAGGTAAGGTGGCTGCCCCATCACCTCCCAGTTTAGAACGGGGCAGTTCCTGCCTTCCAAGGAGGACCAGGACGCCACTTGCCCTGAGTCCTAGCTCGGTCCCACAGCTTTCTTTGGTGGCCATGCCTGGGTCAGTTCCCAGGGGTAAAGGTGGGCATGAGCAGGAGGTAGTGGGCAGTGGGAAGCACCCACGACCCTGCCCAGAACAGTGGCCCACAGGACATCACTGGCTCATGTCTTGGAAGGAAGAAGCAATGGAAGGGACATTTGTTAATAGCTTTTTCAGAACAGCATAGGAACAAGTGGAAGGTCCCTAGAGCAAGATGCACCCAAGGGTACCCCAAGATGGCCAGGAGGCCCCCATGGTCCCAGGCCCGGGGCAGTGGGAGCGGGCGTGGGCCTGACAGCATGGCCCACGCCCTGGGGCTTCAGGACGCCCATCTTTCCCCTTCCTGATGACTGGTTTGGTCTCCTACCTGGTTCAAGGTTCTCCAGTCTTCAGTCAACACAATGGAGCCCAGAGGGCAGAAGCTGGGGGCAAACCAGGCCCAGGCTCTGCGGGGAGTCATCCTCCTCAGCTGCCCCCCATCGGCCCGGCACTTGGGTCCCCTCAGAGCTCAGCCCAGGATAGGGAGCAGCCATTACCCATACCTCACAGGCTAGGCACAAGCCGCAGATGGGAACCTCCGGCCACGCCTCACAAGGGCCCTTGGTGTTAACTGATTGACACAATTCATCCTGTGTGTGAGGAAATGGTGTGAGGAGATCCCAGAAAGCATGAATATGGCATAAGCCTTATGCACTAAAAGGAATTCTGGGCCAGCTTAATTGTTTTAACTTACATGTTGTTTTTAGGTGCCGTCGAGTCAGTATCCGACTCATAGCCACCCTCATAGGGTTTTCAATGGCTGAGTGCTTCGGGATTGCCTTGGGAGTGGATTGCCAGGCCCTTCTCCCATTTTTGCAGTGCTGGGAATTGAACTCGGGGCCTCAGAGACTGCAGCACAGCACTCTACCCACTGAGCTAAATCCCAGCCCCATACAATGAACTACACCTGTTTAAATTGCACAGTGGCTGGCATGCTGCTCAGTGGAAGAGCACTTCTCTGGCACGGGAAAGGCATGGCTTCCATCCCCCAGTACCACAAATAATATTAATAATAAAACCATTCAAAATGATCCATTTGAACTTACACACACAGCCATAACACCGCCAGCAGCATCAAGACACGGGATACAGCCATCACCACCAAGAGTGTGCTCATTCCCCTCTGTCAGCCCTCCCGGCCACACCCCCTTCTCCACCAACCACCACTGTTGTTTCTGTCTCCAGAGAGCCATCGGAATCTTCCAGAGTTCTAGAAAAATGAAATCATACAAGCTGTGCTCCAGTTCGCCTGGCTCCTCTCCCTCAGCATAAGCCCACAGGGGCTGGCGGGTGTGGTGGCCCATAGCAAACGTTTGTCCTTTTTGTTTCTGGGTAGAATCCCATCGCAGAGCTACACCGCCATGTGACCCTCTGCCCACCTGCTGGTGGCTATTAGAATGGTTTCTGGTTGGCGACTATCACACAGAAAACTGCTGTGAGCGCACACGCACAGATCTCGGCTTGGATGTGATTTTCATTTCTCATGGGTCATCTGGGAGGGTTGAATGGCCGTGATGTGTCTTTCATTTAAAAATAAAAAAAACCCTGCCAAATTGTTTTCCAGTGTTTGCACCATTAGACATTCCCATCACTGAGGTACTTCAGGTCTAGTTCTTCCCTAGCCTCCTTCCTCCGTGACCCGCTCAGTCTCTTGCATTTTTGCCTTTTCAATAGTTGTGCGCGGATCGCATCATGAGTTGTTTGTTACCGTCTGTATTTTCTGTTTGTGACATTTACCTACTTATTTGAATACTGGGGAGGAGAAGCCAGGGCCATGCACATGCTAGCCAAGTGTTCTACCAATGAGCTGTACCCTCAGCCCCTTGCTCGTTTTTTTATTTTTTTATTTTTTATTTTATTTTATTATTATTATTATTTGCGGTACTGTGGGTTGAACCCAGGGCCTCGTGCCTGCACGCTCTGCAAGTGCTGGACCACCGAGCTGCACCCCCAGCCCATTTTTTTTTTTTTAATTTTTGAGACAGGGTCTTGCCAAATTACGCAGACTTCTCTGGTCTCGAACTTACGATCCTCCTGGCTCTGCCTCCCAAGCCGCTGGGATTACAGGTATGCGCCACCATGCCCGGCCTCGTTTTTTATTTTAGAACAAGGGCTCACTAAGTCACACAGGCTGTCTCTGGCCTTGAACTCACAATTCTCCTGCCTCAGCCTCCCAAGTCACTGGGATTACAGGCGCGAGCTATCATGCCTGGCTCACATCATGACTTTAATGCACATTTTCCTGATAAATAATGAGGTTAAACAAGTTTCTGTATGATTTTTTTGCCATCCATCTATCTTTTTTGGTGAAGTGTATGTGGCAATCTATTTTTGAAAACTGAGGTGTTTGTTTTCTTGATCAAGCTTCGAGAATATACACTCTGATGCAAGTTCTTTTCCAAACATATTCATTGCAAGCATTTTCTGCAATCTCTGGCTCATCTTCTCATCCTCTCTGAGGTGGTTTTAGAAGAGAACATTTTAATTGTGAAGTTCAGTTTATCAATGTGATATTTTATGGTGTGATGATTAGGACATATTAAACCAAGGCCACAGAGAGTTCCTCCTGGGGATGTGTTTTGAGGTTAAGGTTTGTGTTAGCTGTATGTTTTTTTGTTTCGCATATGGATATCTCATTGTACCAGCACCATTTGTTGTACAGACGGTCCTTTCTTTGCCGAACTGCCTTTGCATTTTTCTTTCTTCTTTTTTCTTTCTTTATTTGTGGTCCTGGAGAGCTGAACGTAGGGTCTCATGTATACTTTTTGCAAGCACTCAACCCTTGAGCTGCACCCCCAACCCATGTTTAACTTTGTATTTTGAGACAGCGGCTCACTAAGTTACCCAGGCTGCCTCTAGCCTTGAAGTTGCGATCCTCCTGCCTCTGTCTCCTGAGTCGCTGGGATGACAGGCTCTGTGCCTTTGTACTTTTCTTGAAAATCAGGGCTTTCTATATGTGTGGATCCGTTTCTGGAGTCTCCATCCTGCTCCACGGATCTGTTTGTTTTTCTTTTTACCAACCACACACTATTTCACTATAACTTTATAATTCGTCTTGAAATTAGGCACTGTTGTTGTTGATGTTAGGTGCTGTCGAGTCAGTATCTGACTTATAGCGACCCTCATAGGGTTTTCAATGGCTGACTATTTCGGGATTGCCTTGGGAGTGGATTGCCAGGCCCTTCTCCCATTTTTGCGGTGCTGGGAATTGAACTCGAGTTCATCAGTTTTCTTCTTCGTTTTCAGAATGACTTTGGTTCTTCTAAGTCTTTTGTGTTTTAATTTAGAATGGGCTTATCAATTTCTTTTTCTTTTTTTTCTTTCTTTCTTTCTTTCTTTCTTTTTTTTTTTTTTTTTTTTTTTTTTTTTTTTTTTTTTTTTTTTTTTTTTTTTTTTTTTGTGTGTTTTTTGTTTTTGTACCCTTGGTCTTTTTTCTGTTTTTTTTTTATTTTTTTTTCCTCTTTTCTTCTTCTCCTTTTTTTTTTTTTTTTTTTTTTTTTCACTTTTTGAGACAGGGTCTCACTAAGTTACGCAGACTGCCCCTGGTCTCGAACTTGCAATCCTCCCACCTCCGCCTCCCAAGCTGCTGGGATTACAGGCATGCGCCACCATGCCCAGCTAGGCTTATCAATTTCTATCTTACAATATCCTTTGGGGGTTATGGCTGGAATTGTGTTGACCTATAGATTAACTTGGGGATATATATGATATATTTTCTGGCTTTTCGTTTTGAGACAGGGTCTCTCTATGTGGCCAGGCTGGTCCTGGACTCTCCTTCCTCCTGCCTCTACCTCCCAAATTGAGATTGCAGGAGTGTGCCACCACACCTGGTTGAGAAATGACGTCTTAACAGTGCTGAGTCTCCCACGCCACCAGTAAGGCATTTCTCTCTACTTGTTTACATCCTGCCTTTCTCTCGGCAATGTTTTACGATTTTATTGTTTAGGCCTTTCACATCTTTTGTCAGATTTATGCCTCAGGATGTGTCTGTTTACTTTCTGTGGTTCTCGGGGGTTGAACCCAGGGCTAGCACATACTTTGCAAGTACTCTACCACTGGGCTGCACCGCCAGCTCCTGTTTGTAGTTTTTATTTTTAATTTTGAGACAGAGTCTCACTAAATTACAGATTTCCTCTGGCCTTGAACTTGCGATCCTCTTGCCTCCACCTTCCAAGTCACAGGGATTACAGGTATGCGGCATTATGCCCTATTCCTCAGCATTTAATATATTTTGATGTTACTGTAAATGGCATATTTCAACTTCTGGTCATTCGTTGCTAGTATTCGTCGCTAGTATGTAGAAATACAATTGGCCTTTTCATATTGATCTTGTATCCGGTAATCTGGCTAAAGTCATTCATCAATTCCAGTGGCTTTGTTGGACTAAATTTCATGAGCCTTCCAACATTGAATTTACGGGCACAGTTGTTCATATTATATACAATCTTATTCTTTTAACACCAGGAGATATGTAGTGATATCACCTCCCTCCTTCTTGGTATTGGTACTTTGTGTTTTGTCTGTTTTCCTAATCACCCTGGCTAGGGGCTTATCCGTTTTACCAATCTTCCAAAATGTCAGCGTTTGCTTTCATTGATTTCCTCTATGGTTTCTGTTATACAGTTTGCTCATTTCTGTTTTGATCTTAATTATTTCCTCTCCTCTGCTGACTTTGAGCTTTATTTGAGGTTCATTTTCTAGATGAATTTGGAAGTGGAGGTCACTGTCTTGAAACCACTCCTCCACTCTACACCAGGCATTCAGTGCTCGAAATTTCTATCTTCCTTCAGCCTGGGAGACATTCCTCCAACTCTGATCTGTTGCATTTTCATTTACATTAAGCATAAAATACTTTCTACTTTCCTATTTTATTCCTCTCTGACTTGTGGGTTATCCAGAAGTGTGCTAATTTCTAACTGGGAATTTCCCAGATATCTTCTCCGTGATTGATTTCTAGTTTAATTCCACGGTGGTCCGAGAATACACCCTGTGTGACTTGCATCCTTTTAAATATACAGAGACTTGTTCCGTGGCCCAGAATCTGATCTATCTTTACAAATGTTCCATGTGCACTTGAAAGGAATGTGTATTCTTCTGTCGCTGGGTGGAGTGTTCTATAAATGTCAGCTATGTCCAGTTGGCCGCTGGTGCTATCCAAGCCCGCATACCCTTGCTGGCGTTCTGCCCACGTGCGCTATCAAGTTTTGAAAAAGAGATATTGAACTACCCAACTATAATTGCAGATTTGGCTATTCCTCCATGGAGTCGCTCATGGGCTCTAAAGCTCTGTTATTACAGATATAAAGGGGATCCTTGTGCCCAATTGATTGATGACCCTTTACCATTACAAAATGAACTTTTTTAGTGCTGATGATATTATTTGCTCTGAAAGGTAGAGGCCTGATATGAATATAACCTTTTATTCCTTTTTTTGGGGGGATGGGTACTAGAACCGATGGCCACACTCACACCAGGGGTAAGCTCTTCAACATGGCGCTTCAGCCCAGCCTTCAACTTTCTTTTGATTAGGATTAGCACAGCCTGCCTTTTTCCACCCTTTGTGTTCTGATCCTTGAGGTGGGTTTCATGTAGGCAACACTCGGCCTGGCTTGTCAGTTACTGGGGGTGTTCATCAATTTAATGTGATTATTGATTTTAATTAAGTTTATGCCTGTCATCTATTTGTTTTCCACTTGTCCCACCAGCTCTCTGTTCTCCTCTTCCTCCCGTGTTCTTAGGACTAATTGTTATGTTTTATTATACCGGTTTATCTCCTCTGTGGGCTTATTAGGCATACTTCTATTTAGTTAGTTTAGCCTTTGCTTTTAAGGTTTATAGCACATGCTGCTGACACATCACAGGCGGCCTTCAGACAATAGACCGCTTCACCCACCGTACAAGAAGCTCACAGAAACTACCCTCCCTCCACTTCCACTCTCTGTGCTATCGTTACAAGTTCTGCTTTTACGTATATCATAAACCCTGCAGTGCATTGTGCAGGTTTTTGTTTTGACTGTCAATTATCTTCTAAGGACATCGAAAGAATTAAAACACGGTGGTGACTATTCACCCAGGCAGCTGCCATTTTGGGTGTTCTCTCTTTTGTACAGCTCTCTATTTCTGTCTGCTACCATTTTCTTTATGCTGGATGGACTTTGACATTTCTGGAGGTGTGAACTTGTGAGTGATGAGCTCTTTCAGCTTTGGTATGTCTGTAGAAGGCTCCATTTCACATTTGTTCCTGCATGGTATCTTCAGTGGGGAAAGAAGTCTAGGGTGACAGTTCTTTTCCTGAGAGTACTTCAAAAGTGGTTGCCCCTACCATCTTGTTTGTGTTGTTTTTAACAAGAAATCGGCACTAAGCCTTCTTTTTGTTCCTCTGCAACTATTATGCCTTTTTTTTCCCTCTTGGGTGCCTTTAAGATTTATTTCCATTACTGATTTGGAGCAATTTGATTGTGATGTGGCTTGGTGTAGTTTTTTTCTTGTTCTGGTGCTCAAGGTTCAATGAGTTCCTTAGATCTGAGGGTTTGTAGAAGTCATGGAATTTGGACAAATTTTAGCTATTATTTCTTCAAATATATCTTTTGTCCTCCCCGCACCCCCCCCCCTTTTTTTTTCCAGGTCTGGGAATGAAACCCGGGGCCTCATGCATATTAGGCAAGCTCTTTTCCACTGAGCTACATCCCCACCCCTTCTCTTTCAGGGTTCTCAATTACCTACATATTAGGCTGTGTGTAATTGTCCAGTAGCTCACTGATGCTATTTTAGTTATTTGAAGTTTTTTTCTATATGTATTTCATTTCAGATGGCTTTTGTGACTAAGTCTTCAATTTCGCCAATCTTTTCTTCTTCAATGTTTAATCCACCAGTGATCTCACACATTGTCATTTTCATCTTGTCAATTTAGTTCTTTTTTTTTCAATACTGGGGTGGGTTAGACCTAAGGCCTCACATATGTTAGGCAAGTGCTCTACCACTGAGCTGCCCCGCCAGCCCTTTTATTTTTTTTATTTTGACACAAGGCCTCACTAAGTTGGACAGGCTGCCTCTGGCCTTAAACCCGTAATTCTCTTGCCTCAGCCTCCTGACTTGCTGGGATTACAGGTGTGTGCCACTGGGCCTGGCTCTATTATTTTTATTATTATTATATATTTATCTCATTTTTAAAAAATATATCTTCCATGTCTCTACTTAGCTTTTTTAACATATTGGATACAGTTACCATAACGGCTTCAAGGGCTTTACCTGCCAATTTTCACATCTCTGTAAGTTCTGGCTTGGTCCTTATTAATTAACTGGTCTCCTCGTGGTAGGTTGTGTATTTTCGTGTCTTTGAATGTCTGGTAAACTTTAACTGGCTGCCAGACATGGCAGATTTTACTTCATTTATGTACTGGATATCTCTGTATTCCTATAAATGTTGTTGAGCTTTGTTCAAGGATGCAATCAAGTTTCCTGGAAACGGTTTGATCCTTCTGGATCTGGTTTTTATCATTGGTGATGTGGGGCGGAAGCGGCGTTTAATCTTGGGCTAATTATTCCCCCTGCTGGGGCACCACCTTCTGAGAATTCGACCCAACACCCTGTGATGTGAGCTTTTCCAGGCAGCTGGGAGAAATACACACTGTTCCCAGCCCCCCGTGAGAGCTGGGTGCTCTTTCCCACCATCTTTTTGGATGGTTTAAGTTGTCGTTGGTGTTGTTACTTTGCAGTGCTAGGGATGGAACCCAGGGCTTCCTGTATCCTGGGGCAGAGCGCCAGAACCGAGATGCACGCCCAGCACCCTTCCTTTTCTTCTTTCTCCTGTATTTGAGCGGCTTCGGCTGGTTTGTTCCCCCACATCAATCAGTGCTCTGCTGGGCACCTGTAGCCCTCTGCAGACCACCGAGGTTTTCTTTTTGTTTATTTATTTTCATTCTTTCTTTCTTTTTTGTATTACAACAGGGTTAAAACCAGGGCCTCACACCTGCTAGGCAAGTGTTCTACCCCTGAGCTGCACCTCCAGTCCCTTTTTCATTTTTTATCTTGTGACAGGGTCTCACTAAATTGCACAGGCTGCCTCAGGCCTCGAACTCATGATCCTCCTACCTCTGCCTCCCGAATCCCTGGGAATACAGGCATGCCTGTATACGGCGCCTGGCACCACCAGGGTTTGCCTTCTGCCTGGCCCTCTCCCCTCTTGCCCCTGTCCTGAGAGACTTGGAGACCATGCTCCCCTCCATGCCCTGCCCTCTGCCCTTGACGCACGACTCCTCTGAGTGCTGCCTAGGTTTTCTTTCTCATGCTCTGGCCTGGCATCTCGCCCAAGAAAGGAAGCTGGGCCATTATGGGGCACATTCGTTTGTTTCCTATCTTTCAGCCATGTCCTGTGTCTTGAAAATCATGGTTTCAGATATTTATCTGGGATTCTTGGTGGCTCCACATGGGAGAGTGGGTCCATTTCCTGTCCCTCCCTTTTAACTAGGGCTGGAAGTACGGCAGCCCTATTCCTGAGATGACGTCCCACTTCCCCAGAGCCCACCCTGGCCAACATCCCCACAGCCTCAATTACGTAGCTCTTGAAATATGTGTATGTTCTGTGCAGCCCAACCAGGGCCATGGAGGCGGCGGCTGGGGCACTCTTATCGCTTGGCTGTGAAAACAACCCCTGTCTTTCTCCAGAAAGCCAAGAAGAGAGCTCACAGGCAGGCATGGGGGCTGAGGCTGTGGGGACTCGGGGGCACCGCGAGCACACAAGCCCCCGCTCCGCCAAACTTCCAAAAGTCACCGCACAGCGACAACTCCCTGACCAAGGTGTTGGATCCTGGCCCTGTGGGGAAAATGGTGGCCGTCCGCAAGGCAGGCCAGAAGAAGCAGGCCCCGAAAAGAGGCCTCACCCGGCCCAGGAGGCAGCAGCCCGGCTGGGTTGGAGTCATGCCAGGGAGGAGGGAGGGGGGAGGGGGTTCCTGCCCTCCGGAGTGAGGCTGACGCAAGCCAGCCAGGGAGGGGGCGCAGCCTCAGCTTGGCCCCCCCCCCCACCCCGTGCCTTCCTGAAGACCTCTCTTCCTGTGGAGCCGCCCCGCAGCCTGCGGCCCCCTCCCTCATCCCCGGGACCCTCGCCGTGGGAATAGATCTGGCCAGCCAGCTTCCCGAAAGCCCAGGGTTGAGGCAGGGCAGGCCAGGGCCTCACGACGCCAGTCCTGCCCAGGCCACAGAGCTGCCAGGGTATCAGTTAATCCCCACAAGAGGCCAGTGAGGGTGGGTTCTTGGCCCCATTTTACAGATAAAGAGCCAGAGTGAGGGACGTGCACAGCCGAGGGGCGGTGTGTGAGCGACGGGGCCCCTCACCCGGCCTTGCTGCACCCACGCGTGGCCCCTCTGTGGCCTGGATGCCTCAAAACCCCTGCTGCTACGCCTCTCTGGCTGGGGGATGGCCAGCGTGTCCTGGACCCCAGGCCCCAACTCTGGCTCGCTGCCCCTGCACAAGAGGCCCGGGATTACTTCCCGCCCTGCTCCAGGCCATAGAAGTAAAACCAGCTGCACGTCCCCCAGTGCCATCTGTGGTGGCCTAATGATGGATTGAGAGGGTGCTGGCCGGGCATAGGGCGAGGGTCTGTCCTAAATAGGACATGTTGAGCGCCTGGCAAGACAGCCCTGCGCCCTGGAGGAAGACACGTGTGGGGCTAAAATTGGAAGGCGCAGAGGTGGCCTTGACTTTTTCCAACCTTGATTCACCCATCTTCGGCCTTTCGCTGGGAAGGATGGGACAGGTGGTCCCGGCGCCTGAGCCCCTGGGCCTGGATTCCTGTGCTCTCAGCAGAGGCCCTAAAATAGCCCGGGACATGAGACACGGCGTCCACGGCATCCACAGGCCGCTGCCTCCCTGGAGGAGCCATGGGGTTTCCACAGGCAGACCCAGGGAGTATCTCTGAAGCTCCCCAAGTGGATCAGGGGGGGCTTAGGCACCAGGCAGGCCCGGCCCTGTAATTCTGCTCAGCTTCTTGCTACCTGTGGGTTGGGGGCGAGTCCCCTAAGGCCTGTGAGCCTCTCCTCTGCCTGTTCATGGTTTCTCTGCCCTCCCTCCGTGGGCTTGGAGCCTACCCTTGCTCCACATTGCCTGGCCCGGCCGCCTTTCTTGTGGCCAAAGGGCCACAGGCGTGGCTTGTTTCTTCCAGGGCCCCAGAACACCAGAACTCCCCCATGTACACATTCACCCTGAGCTCTGAGGCCGGAAATGCACTTCTGCCTGCACCCACTGTTCTCTGTTGGGCATGGAGTGTCCCCAGCTGACACACAGGCAGCGCCGTGGCCGCCCACGTTTCTGGAAGACTGCGTGACGCACGTTTCCAGCCTTGGGGACCAGGGGCCAAGTGGGGCCTTTGTCTGGTGGGACCTGGCACATCCTTTATCGTTTGAAAACCAGGGTCGTGTGCTTGATTCCCACAAGAGCCGTCTATCCGGGTTTTACGGCCAGGGAAACTGAGGCCCAGAGCTTAGGAAATAGCAAACTCAGGTTCAAGAGAGCGGCGGTGATCAGGGGGCCCGTGTCACCCCGTTCTGTCTCCACCTAGCATGCGTGCCTGTCGTTCCCAGGTCCAGAGAAACTGCTAATAACGGTTCCTTATTTTCAGCCTGAGGACACCAGCTGCCGAGATGCCGACCAGGACCTGCCTGGCGTCACGTCCCGAGTCCTGGGCTATTTTGAGCGTCAGGATTATGCACATTTAGCACACAGCCAGGACCCCTGGAGGGGCCTCCTGCTCTGCTGGGCTCTGTAGCCCACTCAAGGCCTTCCTCTGCTGCCCAGTGGGTGGGAGAGGGGAGGAAGGAGGCTGGGTAACCCCAGCCCTTGAGAAACTCAGGTGTGTGGGTGCCTGGCAGCTGGGCACATTCTTAACCTGCTATCCACAGACCACAACTTCTAGACCTCTCTAGAAGGTTTTTCCTTCTTTCTTTCTTTCTTTCTTTCTTTCTTTTTTTTTGCAATCCTTGGAGGTTGAACCTAGGGCCTCGAGTATACTTTGCAAGCACGCTACTACTGGCCTGAACCCCAGCTCCCCTCCGCCTCCCGAGCCGCTGGGATTACAGGCGTGCACCACCACACCGGGCCCCAGACCCTTTTTTATTTTGCATTTTGAGACAGAGTCTCACTAAGTTATACAGGCTGCCTCTGACCTCAAACTTGCGATCCTCCTGCCTCTGCCTCCTGGGTCCCTGAGATTATAGGAGTGCACCGCTGTGCCCAGTTCTGGAAGGTTTTCTGAAGTGGTGGCTTCCTTTAGACCGCAGGAGCCATCCAGTGGCTTACGCTCTGGGCAGCCTGATGGCTTTCACTGTGCCCTAAGGTGGAGTGACTATTTAGGCTAACACCATCAAACTCTGTAGCTTCTACTGCTGCTTCTCTTCTTTTATTTTTATTTTATTATTATTATTATTTTTTTTTTGTGGTACTGGGGTTAAACCCAGGGCCTCGCACTTGCATACTTTGCAAGTGCTGGACCACTGAGCTGCACCCCCAGCCCATTCTTTTTACTTTTTTGAGACAGGGTCTCTCTAAATTACACAGACTGCCTCTGGTCTCGAACTTGCAATCCTCCTGCCTCTGCCTCCCGAGCCGCTGGGATTACAGGCGTGCGCCACTGCACCCGGCTGCTTCTCTTCTTTTATAAAATTTATTTTTATTTATTTGTTTGTTTGTTTATTGTTTTGTTTGGTTTCAGTCAGCATCTTGCTGAGTTGCCCAGGCTGGACTTGAACTCACTATGTAGTCCAGGCAGGGCTTGAACTTGTGATTCTCCAGCCTCTGCCTCCTGAGTGCTGGGAATACAGATGTGCGCCACAGCAGGCTAACCGGCAGCCTTTTTTTTTTTTTTTTTTTTGCTGTATTTGAGAGTTGAACCCAAGGGCCTCACACGTGCTAAGCAAATGTTCTGCTGCTGAACCACATGTTCAGCCCCTTTTCTATCTTTTCTTTTGAGACAGGGTGTGCTAAATTGTGGGAACTGCTTCTAGCCTTGAACTCGAGATCTTCCTGCCCCAGCCTCCCGAGTCACTGGGATTATAGGCATAAACTACATTCCCCAGATACCTGCAACTTCTTAGGAAAACTTCACTTATCCTGGTTCTCAGGCTGGGGTGGCAGGAGCTGACGGCAGGGGCATTGGCCTGGGGGCTGCATACCAGCTGTGAGTGACTGTATCAATGCTGCCTTTATAAAGTTTATCCCCAGGACTTTGTATACCCGACAAGGAAGTTCAACTCCCCCACTCTGCCTGAGAGAGGCCCATGGCTCAGAAAGGAAGAGCTGGGCCCACAGGCTGTGAATTCAGAGCTGATCTCTTTGGGGGGGGGGGGGGTTGTTGTTGTTAGGTGCCCTCGAGTCGAGTCCGACTCATAGCGACCCTCATAGGGTTTTCAATGGCTGGCTGTTTCGGGATTGCCTTGGGAGTGGGTTGCCACATCCTTCTCCCATTTTGCGGTGCTGGGAATTGAACTCGGGACCTCAGAGACTGCAGAGCAACACTCTATCAACTGAGCTAAATCCCAGCCCCTTGGGGGGTTGGGGAGTAGAAATGTCCACCTATCAAATCCTATACCAAAGCTACCACCCCAGCAGACAGTCCAGGGCAGGACCACCGTGACATGCCCTGTCCCAGGCTATTTGTAGATCGTGCTATGGTTACAGGTATCTGAGCCCTCCAACAGGGGGGAGATCACCCAATGACCTTCAGTCCCAAGTGGAGCGGATGCCACCGAGAGGAGAGTTGGGGGGGCAGGCTGGGATGAGAACATGCCTGGCATCTGCCTTCCGCTCTGCCTGCCCTGCTGAGAGACCATTGTGCTAATAACTGGCCATCCCTGAGCTCAAGGATGACTCCAGTGGCTGCAGACGTCTCTCCATTTTCTGACCAAAAGCTGCCAGGGTCCGAGGAGGGCAGGACCTCCAGGGGAAGTCTCCCGGGCCCCCGGGGTGTCCGAGGGAGTTTGCTTTCCGTGGAGGAGGCCCCTGAGGCCTACCCAGCTCTTCCCCAGAGCAGCAGCTCTGGGAGTCGAAGTGTTTCAGAGATTTGAGGCCAAGAGTTGAAGAGAAGCTGGCCCAGCCGCTCCAGAGCCCACGGCCCCTTCACGCCTTTGGGGTTGGGGGTGAGGGTGATCCCTGGGTGCAGCCTGTTCAGGGCTGTGACTCTTCCCTCATAGCCCTCCGTGGCCTTGACTCCCAGGCCCTGTGCTCCACCTCCTGCAGACCCAACTCTTTGCAGACCTGCCTTTCTCTCTGCAGGGGTAGCCAGGCCTCAGCTTTGTACCCTGAGCCCTAACAGAGAGGAGCCTTAGCTCATTGGCCCCAGACGTCCCCTCTGGACCCCAGGGGACGGCAGGGGATGCGGTGACAGGTGGGATGTCTCGCTAGTGGGGGCAGAGCAATCACGCCAGCTCCATGGTGCACCTGGAGACTCAGGCAGGTGGGAGGTGAAGGAGACCCACAGGGGCAGATTTGCCCACCTGCCCTGCCTGTGCCAGGTGGGCATGGGCCATGTCCTCCCTCCATGGGACGTGTCCAGAGCTCCAGCAGGAGTTCTCCAAACTCCTCCTCCTCCAGACCACTGGTCTGCCAGCCCAGGCCCAGGGGCAACCTGCGTGCCCAAAGACCCTGATGCTGAGGTGGGGTGTCTCCCCAGCCTGTGAGGAGAATTTCAATCTATCATTTCTTCTGATAAAAGAAGCTTGGCAAGATCTGTTTACTCCAGGGTCAGGGAGCCCCTGGGGGGGTCCGCACCAGGAGGCAGGCATGTGAAGGTGACCGGCCCAGGCCTTCAGCCAGGTAGGGCCCCACTTTCCAGCCAGGCTGCTGTTTCCGGCCACACAAAGATGGCATTCACGGTGAGGCCTTCGAATCTCCGCGGAATGAGGCAGGGTTTAAATAAATACATAAGGAAGCTGGACGCCGGGCCAGCCCAGGCCTGCCCGGGGTGGTGGGTGCTGCTGACGGGAAAGACAGACCGTGCCCCTCCCACACACACAGCTCCATGCACCTTAGGAAAATGGACCTTCTGTGTCCGTTGCTGGGGGATGCCCGTGCACCCCCAGTCAATGACAGGTGGGAATGATTTGTGTAGGTTGCCCGCGCCGGCGTCAGGGATACTCTCTGGGCACTTTCCACAGGCTGCATGCAGGCCGGAGCCTAGATGAGGAGTTTCGTCTTCCCACAGGCTACGAGGGAGCAGACCTTGGGGTTCATTTCTTCACTCCTTTACAAAAGGTGCTGTTAGGCATTGGGAGAAGGGCCTGGCAATCCACTCCCAAGGCAATCCTGAAACAGTCAGCCATTGAAAACCCTATGAGGGTCGCTATGAGTCAGATACCGACTCGACGGCACCTAACAACAGCAACAAGGCCTTGGGGTGAAGGGGGAAGGAAGTCCCAGGACACGTTGCCTTCATTCAGGGCCAGAAATAAGATGCAGAGTGAGCACCAAGCCGGCCCTGTGCCAGGCGTGGAGGCAAAGGCCGCGTGCACGCTCAGCCCCTCTCTAGGGGAGGAAACTGAGGCACGGACATGGGTTAGGAAATGGAAACCCAAATCTCCTCTAGGAGGAAGGACATTCCTGAGGTCTTGAGGGGCCCCAGCCAGCCCAACCCCAGCAGGAAACACAACTGGATCGCCTTCAACAACCACAGGGACTGGTCCAAGGCCAAGCGTGGAGTGGTGAGGCCCTCTGACGGGGCGAGGCTACAGACCAGGCCGGCCGTGCAGCCGGGCAGGAAGTCCTCACACCGGCCAACACCTGCGGGAAGCGGCTTCCACTCCCAGGCCTGAGGGATGCTTCATGACCGGGTCTGACAAGCACAGAAGTGCAGAACCGCGTCCTGTCTCATGACAGGTCTGCTCCCCAAAAGGAAGATGCCTGCCAGGGGGGCCATTTGGAAAGAGTGAGGCCCCCACGCCTGCCCAGTGGCATTGCTCCTGGAAGGATTTTCTCTAGGTGGGGCCATCGGGGAGAAACGGGGGTGGGGACGGTTTTGGTGTCTCCTCCAAAGTGTGAACAGCAGCCCCGCCCACCCTTGGAAAGGGGGATTTTGTTGAAGAGCCCCCATCTCACAAACCTTAGCCCCTTTACAATGACCTCTTTTTTTTTTTTTTTTTTTTTTTTTTTACTTTTTGAGACAGGGTCTTGCTAAGTTACACAGACTTCCTCTGGCCTCGAACTTGCGATCCTCCTGGCTCTGCCTCCCAAGCTGCTGGGATTACAGGTGCGCACCGCCGCCTGGGCTACAATTACCTCTTAGGAAATGCAATAAACAGCCCTTGAGGGTCAGCTTCACCCAGTGGGTGACAGGTGGGATGTCTCGCTAGTGGGGACAGAGCAGCCATGCCGTGGTACACCTTGAGACTCAGGCAGGTAGGAGGTGAGGGAGACCCACAGGGGCAGATGTCAGAAGTCAGATGGGTGAGGGAGGACCTTCTGTCATCAACAGACACAAGGCTACCGCCACCCCAGGAATCACATCACCGAGTAGGACTCAGTTCCCAAACAACCTCCAAGGGCCCAGGAGAAGGAAAGAGGCAACCTGCCCTGTCCACGTCCGATACCAAACTAAATATTTCCCTGGGAATCTTGCTTTCCAAGCCATTCAACAGCCTCCAGCGCATTAATATACTTTTTAAAATCATACGCCATTACCAGAGCGCAGATTGGTGTAACCTTTATAAAAGACCGATCTCCAATGCCCTTTCACTGTGTTTTGCTCAAATGGATGGGGTATCTGGCGTTCTCTTTTCCCCAGCACGATTTGTAATTATAAAAAATGACAGCGGCCTCTCTGTCTATCATTAGAGAACTGGCTGGCTGAACTGCGGTGACACCCATTTAAGAAACACTCTTTCCTATTCCATCGACAGACAGAGCGGAGCGGTGGGCGCGGGACGTCTTGAGCATGTTGTCAGGAGCAAAGGCAAGTGGAAGAACCGTATGTGTGGAGGGAGCCCATCTGTCGAAGAAAGCCTGCGTCTGTACATATTTAGTTAAATGACTGTATATGCCTAAAAATATTTGGAAGGAGCCGCAGCAACCAGTTAGCAGTGAGTATTTTTGGGGGAGCGTGCATTCCTCTGTGTTCGAATCTGTTACGGCGAGCCACTCCTGTCGCATAAAAATAAAGATTAGCAACAATTGGCTTACCGCTGGACACAGCCACGGCGGCGACAGACACGCCCTGTCCACCCCGTGGGCTCTGGCCTTGCGCCTGCTGCCACCATACCTATGCCTCAAACTGGAGGAGCCCCACCCCCCAGGCTGGCCCCGGCCCCAGAGCTCAGTCTGCCGGCCATGCTGGTACCAGCAAGGACATTGTCCTGGGATGCCTTCTGTTTAGATTGGCTAGCCACTTCTTTTCTTTCTAGAAGTGGGTGCACAGCAGGCCCAGATGCCTCTGAAAATCCCCCCGGAGGGATAATGGATGCCATTGTCTGCAGATGAGAGGACGCCGGTGCCTCCGCTGAACTCTCTTCTCTGATCCACAGGGGCGTCAGAGCATGACCAAGACACGTGGTGGAAAGGAGGGGACCCCCTGGCCGCCTCCTCCCTTCCTCTGAAGAAATTCACATCCAGCCACTTCTGATGTTTGCCCCCAAAGCCAGAGGAAGTTGTATGGATGGCTGAGTGTAAGGAGAGGTGGTCATCTGGGTCCCCGGGACAGCTAGAGGGTCGGTACCGTGGGTTACCAACATGGCGCCAGGACACAAGGCCCAGGTGGCTGAGAAAAGATCTGAATTCTGTATGACTTCTGGTATTAAAGGGCTGGGATTTAGCTCAGTTGGTAGAGCGCTGCTCTGCAGTCTCTGATGTCCCGAGTTCGATTCCCAGCACCGCAAAAATGGGAGAAGTTCGTGGCAACCCACTCCCAAGGCAATCCTGAAACAATCAGCCATTGAAAACCCTCTGAGGGTCCCTATGAGTCGGACTCGACTCAACCGCACCTAATAACAACAACATCTGGTATTAGGGCTTAGCAAAGGCCATACTCCAAGGTATCAGGCCCCCACACCTGGGTTCCTGGGGCGGAGAATATGGCAGAAGTGAAGACAGAACAAGGGAAGAATGAAAGGGTGGGACAGCAGGGTGCCGGGGAGCCCTGCCCTCGAGGAAAGGCAGGTAGCACCCATCAAGGAGCACAGCCCCCTCGCCAACTCCCATCCTGGCCCTCCTTGCCCTCCCACATGCCCACCAGGGGCCTAGGGGTTCTATTTGGTTGTGATTCCCCCAGGAGCATGGCTGATCCTGGTGGGAGGGCAGGACTTGAGCCAGGCCTCTGCTTTGCACATGGCAAGTTGGCACAGGAGACCCTCAGAGGCTGCACGGGTGCAGTTTGACAAAGAAGTGGTTACCCCAGCCGGGCGCGGTGGCACACGCCTGTAATCCCAGCGGCTCGGGAGGCGGAGGCAGGAGGATTGCAAGTTCGAGACCAGAGGCAGTCTGCATCACTTAGTGAGACCCTGTCTCAAAAAGTTAAAAAAAAAAAAAAAGGGCTGGGGGTGCAGCTCAGTGGTCCAGCACTTGCAGAGCATGCAGGCACGAGGCCTTGGGTTCAACCCCCAGTACCACAAAAAAAAAAAAAAAAAAAAAGCAGTGGTTACTCTGATGGTTAAACATGGAGCTGTGGACCAGGTAGGCAAGTCTGCGAAGGCAGTGGGGCTGATGCAGCCTAGCAAGGGAGATGGGGGCAGACACAGCCTCCCCACAGGGGATCTACGCTCCCAGTGACAAACGCAGCCCTCACCCAGGGTCCCACATGGTGCTAGGCACCGTAATGACCAGCCCAGGGAGGCAGATAAGATTGAGGCATCATGAAGCGAAACACTTGCATGAGGCTGCAGCAGTAAACAAGGCAGGGTCTGGATTGGGATCCAGGCCTGGGACAGAGCAGGCCTGGAGATAAGGGACCAGCACCTCCCAGACCTCAGTCCATTACACATGACCGCATCCAGCACCTAGCCCCAGGCAGCCCCAGGACCGGCTGGGGCCTGTCCTGGACCTCCAGCAAGAATAGAGAAATCAAGTCAACCCTAATTAAGTCACACAAACAGAGCCCGGGGTCTGGGGGCCATGCCACCTGCCTGCACCCGTCATTGTGCACAACTAATCCTATCCAGGTGTCTTCTGGCAGCCCCTGATCAATTAGTCACTGCGACTGAAGCTGAGTGTAATTAATTATTCAATTTTGAGCTGTTCCAGCTTAATGCATCTGAAGTGACATCATGCAGCCGGGGTGTGCTGCAGGCGGGGGACAAAAGGCAGACAGGTCTGAACAAAGCCGCCTGTGCGGTGCACCTGACCGGCTCTGAATCAGCAATAATCCCTGACCGCCCAGAGCGCGCCCACTCACCTCTCCCCACTGCCCCCAAAGCCCGCTCCACAGCAGGCACGAGGCCCTGCGCACAGAGGCCGAGGCTGGACCTCTGGGTCAGCGGACCCTAGTTAACCGGTTTTCTGTCACCACCCAGCTTCCCATCCTCGGGCCCACTCTCAGCCCTGCTCTGTCTCTCCCTAAAGTCAACTCCAGTGACCGAGAGAGGCCCACAGGATTTCTGCCACTGCTGCTGCTCTGCTCCAGCGCCAGGCATGGAGGGAAAACAGGGACCCTGGGGCCTCTCAGGACGGGGCCAAGTCCAAGACAGGCTGGGGTAGCCCCTGGAGAAGCCTCTCCTCCACTCTGGGGCCATGTTGTTGTTGTTGTTGTTATTGTTGTTGTTATTGTTAGGTGCCGTCGAGTATCTGACTCATAGCGACCCTGCGTACAACAGGCAAAACACTATTGTCAGTGCTTCTCTGCTATTCATAGGGTGTTCAATGGCAGATTGATTTTTGGGAGGGGGTTTCTGGGTCCTTCTTGCAAGCCTATAGCACCTGGTATTCCCAGGCGGTCTCCCATCCAAGTATTAACCAGGCCCAACCCTGCTTAGCTTCCACGATCTAACGGGATCAGACAACACAGGGCTATGGCTGCAGGCCCTGGGGCCATAGAGGGTGTTTAAAGAGGAGATGGTCAGAGGTGAGAGTCCAGTCCTCCTCTGCTGTGGTCCAGGCTCACTGTCTCTCACCCCCCTCACTGGACACCAGCACCAGCGTCTGGTCAAAGTGACAGCCGTCCATGGCTCCCCATCACCTCGATGGATCACAGAACCTCGGCCGCTGCCTTCCTGGGATCCTGGCTCCGCCCCCCTCCTCGCCCTCTATCTCCTCTCACCCTGGATCTGTGGTCATAAAGCCGGTGCCTGGCCTTTCAGGCTGGGAATGGCCCTTGCAGGCCCCACGGCTCCCCCTGCAAGGCCCAGCAAGGCCCCATCCTTCCCTCTCCTCTGGCTCAGAGGCACTTTCTCCCCTCTTCTTGGCACGTACACCTCCCCGGAGCCCACAGCTGCCAGCCCTCCCCTCTGCCTCCTGTCTCCTCTGGTGCAGGTCCTCGGCAAGTGTTTACACGGCGCCTCCAGCTCCGGGCAGCGACCTCTCTCCCTCGCTGTGTTTTCTGGGCAGCAGCCTCCACGCTTAGCACATAATGGACCCTCCAGAAATGTTTGTTGAATTCACGAAGGAAGAAATGATTAAATCAGCCAAATTGAACTCATTATCTTCCCCCTCCTCCTCCTGCCAAAGAGGGAGGCCCTGGACCTTGCATCTGGATAATGGTGTCATTATCAGCCACTCGGCCGGCCCAGCTGCTGTGGGCCATTTCCACTCCACTCCCCTCTCAGGACTCTCCCAGCCAGTGGGCCCCCCGGGCCAGCTCCGCAAAGACCCCGATCCGGCACCCCTTCCCCAGCCGCTCTCACTGGCCTAGTTCAGGCCTCATGGGTTCTTCCTAGGGTCTTCACCCGGCCTCCACCCCGGGCCCTGCCTCCAGCATCAGCCCCTGCAGCCCACGTCCAAGGTGGTTCATGCTGCAGCTTCTGTGCTCATACACAGCCAGGTGGGGCTGGGGGGAGGCTCAGTGGGAGAGTGTTTGCCCAGCATGCACGAAGCCCTGGGTTCGAGCCCCAGCACTACAAAAAGAACAAATGAAACAAAATGCTCAGGTGACCCAGCAGTTCCACTTCTGGGCATGTACCCCAAAGAAATCAGGGGTGCAAACAGACACTTATACACCCACATTGCCAGTACCATTATCCACAGCAGCCAAAGGGTGGAAACAGCCCACGTGCCCATCAGTGCACAAATGGCTAAACCAAATGAGGAAAAGACCTACCCAGCTACTATTCAGCCTTCCAAAGGAAGGAAATTTTACAGGCTGGGTGTGGTGGGTCACCTGTAATCCCAATTTTACAGGCTGGGTGTGGTGGGTCACCTGTAATCCCAGCAACCTGGGAGGCTCGGGCAGGAGGATCCCAAGTTTGAGGACAAAGGCAGTCGGCATAATTTAGCGAGATTGTGTGTCAAATTAAAATGTAAGATATGGGCTTGGGGTGCAACTCAGGGGTACAGCGCTTGCAAAGCATGTGTGAGACCCCAGCTTCAACCCCTAGCACCACAAAAAAAAAAGGAAGGAAATTCTTTTTTTTTTTTTTTTTTTTGTGGTACTGGGGGTTGATCCCGGGGCCTCGCGCCTGCATGCTTTGCAAGTGCTGGACCACTGAGCTGCACCCCCAGCCCTTTTATTTTTTTTTTCTTACTTCCTGAGACAGGGTCCCGCTAAATTACATAGACTTCCTCTGGTCTTGAACTTGCAATCCTCCTGGCTCTGCCTCCCAAGCCACTGGGATTACAGACATGCACCACCACTCCCAGTTAAGGAAGGAAATTCCGATATATGGTACCACGTGGATGAAACTTGAGGACATCACACTGAGTGAGATAAACCAGATGCAAAATGACAAATTCTGTGCCATTCCACTTACATAACGGACCCCGAGGAGTCATACTCATGGACACAGAAGAGAGAAGAATGGTTGGGCAGGGTGAGGAGTGCAGTGTTCGTGGGCATAGAGATTCTGTGTGAGATAATGAAAATGTTCTGGAGACGGACGGTGGCGACAGGTGCATGACAAGGTGTATTTGTCTAGCACTCTGACTTTAGATGCGTGGTTAGAGCGACTGGTTTTGTGCCATGTCTACAGCCATACCAGGCTGGCTTCGATCTTGTCTGATCTTGGAACATAGGCAGGGTCCTTGGATGGGGGACCACCTGGGAACACCGGGTGCTGTAGACTTGGGAGAAGGACCTGGCAGCCCACTCCCGAAACAATCAGCCATCAAAAACCCGATGAAGCCGGGTGCGGTGGCGCATGCCTGTGTTCCCAGCAGCTCGGGAGGCAGAGGCAGGAGGATCGCAAGTTTGAGACCAGAGGCAGTCTGTGTAACTTAGCGAGACCCTGTCTCAAAGAGTAGAAAAATGGGCTGGGGGTGCAGCTCAGTGGTCCAGCACTTGCAAAGCATGCAAGCGCAAGACCCTGGGTTCAACCCCCAGTACTACCAAAAAAAAAAAACGTTGAATAGCAGAGAAATGCTGACACAGCATCGGGCATGGCGCAGTGTTTGTAGCGAAGTCGTGCAGAACTGTGCCTGCAGTACAAATGTAACAGCTAATGGGCTGTCACCAAAGGAACACACCAGCCAGGAACTCTGGCGCCAGCCCGTAATCCCAGCGACTTGGGAGGCAGAGGCGGAAGGATCACAAGTTCAAAGCTAGAGGCAGTCTGCACCATTTACCAGACCCTGTCTCAAGATAAAAGATAAAAAACAGGATAGGGGTGATAGCGTTGTCTTGTACACAGGGCACCATGTGTGGGCTCAGACTCCGTGGCACCTAATAACAGCAGTCACATGCCACATAACAATGAATCTGTCATTGAAGGTCCAAAGACTTGATGGTAGTCCCATAAGGCTGTAATGGAGCTGAACAATTCCTTACACCTAGATTTTTTTGGTTGTTGTTAGGTTGAGTTGTGTCCGACTCATAGTGACCCTCATAGGGTTTTCAATGGCAGATTGTTTCGGGATTGCCTTGGGAGTGGGTTGCCATGACCTTCTCCCATTTTTGCATGCTGGGAATCAAACTCGGGACCCCAGAGACTGCAGAGCAGCGCTTTACCAACTGAGCTAAATCCCAGCCACTGTCAAATATAGTGCTGGAAAATGAGCACCCCCCTGGACTGGAAGCCATTCAAGAAAGGACTGGGGAAAGTTATCTCCTCTGACTCAATGGCACCTAACAACAACAACAGATTTTTCTGGTGGGGGAACGGGGCTTGTTTCATTTTGTGGGGTCGGGGATGGAACCTCACATGTGCTAGACAAGCGCTCTACTGCTGAGCTATAGCCCCAGGCTGCCACCTCATACTTTTACCAAACCTTTTCTATGCTTAGATACACAACCTCTGAGCTCCGTGCCACTGTCACCCGTGGCACCCACTGCAGAGGCTCGGAGCCTGGGAGCAACAGGAGGCACCATGCGATCTGAGCAGGGGTGGGTCTGCCCCAAGATAGCTGTGTGATGACCGCATGACCTCATTCACGATGCATTCCTCAGAATGCAGCTTTACCGTGAAGCAATCGTGCTGTATCTTAACACAATTTTTAAGCATCGTAAAATTTAAAAAATCAAGATGCTCCAGTGGTTGTCAGCCCCTCTGTGCTAATGCCCTTGAGCCCGCTGTGGCACCTCACCCAGCCCCCCCCGGCCCCCCATCTTCCCCCAGTAGGTCTCCCCTGCATCACACTGCCTTCACTCAGAACTAACCCACTCCCCTGGGCAGCCCCGCCCCCAGCAAGCTCTCTTCCTCTGTCCAAGTCGCTGTCTGTTCCCCTGAAAACCTGCCCATAGCACCCAGCGGGGCCTGCTCCGCACCTTCCAGGGCTGGAACCTGTTCTGTCTCTCACTGAGGCCCTCACAGGCCTGACAACGCCTGGCAACAAGACAACATAGATAAATAGTCGGTGAACTAATGAAGAAGGAATGAATGTTCGGCTTTGCCTGCCCCCACCTCCGTGGGGTCTTCTCTGTTTCCAGTACTTTCTGCTCACAGACCTCACGGCCGGCCCACTGAGTCTCCCAAGGGGAGGGGCTGGACGCAGGCAGAGAGGAAGATGGAGCAGGCCGTCCCTGGGCAGCCTTTCAAGAACTGAAGCCTGCTCTCTTGGCTGGTGTTGTTTTTGGGTTTTGTTGGTTTGATTTTTAGTCATGGGGGTTGACCCCAGGGCCCTGGCCATACTTTTGCGAGTATTCTCCCACCGCCTAGCACCCCTATCCTGTTTTTTATCTTTTATCTTGAGACAGGGTCTGGTTAAATGGCCCAGGCCACCTCTAGCTTTGAACTTGTGATCCTCCTGCCTCCGCCTCCCAAGTCGCTGGGATTACAGGCGGGCGCCAGGGTGCCTGGCTGGTGTGTTCCTTCGGTGACAGCCCATTAGCTGTTACATTTGTACTGCAGGCACAGTTCTGCACGACTGTAATGCCTCACTACAAAGAAGAAAGGAGCAGAGAGAGGGGAGGGGAGAAGGTCTGGGGCCCAGCTGCCGAGGAGGGAGGCCTCTCCCAGGAGGGGAGCCAGGGACATTGCCTAAGTCACGAGGAAGAGTCAGGGGAAGGGCCAAGCAGGGCCAGCGACCCTCTGCGAAGCAGTCTTCATGCCCAGGACTCTCCTGATGGAAGGGTGCCAGTGAGCCCAGAGTCGTAGCCTCCCAAAAGGAAGCCTAGCGGCCACGTGTAGGTCCCAAAGGCTGAACCTCTGCTCCATTTGGTGGCTGGGCTGGACGGAGACTGCTATGTGATGACCATGGCACCGCCCAGGGAACAAACCTTCAGCCATGGAGGCAGCCTCGGGTGTGGCCACGCCAGGGAACTCCAGGCTGGCAGAGGTGAAGGTCAGGGCAAAAGGGGCCCAGGGGTCAAGAACAGCCAGACTGAAGCCCCTTCTAGCCTGGAGGCTCTCAGGGCCCTGCCCAAGTTCCAGCCTCCAGGGAAGGTGGTGCCTTGGCGAAGTCCAGCCTCCTCTCCACCACTTGTTTTTGTTTTTTGTTTTGTTTTGTTTTGTTTTCTTGGTCTGGGGGTTAAACCCAGAGCCTCATGCTTGCATGCTCTGCAAGTGCTGGACCACTGAGCTGCACCCCCAGCCCATTTTCTTACTTTTTTTTTTTTTTTTTTTTTTTGAGACAGAGTCTCGCTAAGTTACTCAGGCTGCCTCTGGTCTCGAACTTGTGATCTTCCCGCCTCTGCTTCCCAAGCCGCTGGGATTACAGGTGTGGGCCACTGCACCCGGGCGCTCCACCACTTGTGACATGGTGAGGATGGGGCTCCCGCCTGGGACCCCTGAGTATGGAAGCCGGGGGAGCAAGTGGCCCTCCAGGGGTGGATCCTGTACTAGGCATGGTGCCAGCATCTGTGATAGTGCCTGGTGCCCAGAGAGTGGCTAGAGGCAGGGCTGGTGACACAGGGCTGGCAGGGCTCCCCACACAGTCCCGTCTAATTGCCTTGTGGCCTAGCTGATTAACACAGCCACCGCCAGCCTCAGGAAGGAGGCGGACTTCCGAGCGCCAGGAGCTAAGCCGAGACTTTGCAAGTTCATGCTTTCGCCTGTCGCGGCTAGCAAGCCGCATCCCCAGGGGCCGCGTCAGGCCCCGTCCAAGCTTGGCTCCAATGCTCGGCTCCCTTGTTGACCCAAGTGGGCTCATTTAAAGGTGAAGGTCCCCTCGGCTTGGCTCCTGCCCTGGTCATTCCCCGGGACCCTATTTTCCCCAAAAGCAGCGTGGGAAAGAGCCGCAGCACCCAGCCGGGCAGGCCTCGCCCTCGCATCCGAGGGAACACCAAGCCCGTGGCTTTCTAAGAAAGGATGTTGGCCAACGCCTGAGGCAACAGCATGACCACATGGCTTGGCTACGGCCGAGCCTGTCTGTGTGGCTTCTCCAGGAATGGCTGGTCTCGAAGGATGTGGTCAGAGCCGACGGGAAGAGGCGAGAGGTCTGCCTCCGGGTGTGCCACGGACGGGCGCTGAGTATGGCCAGCCCGGGGGCACCAGGGACAGCCACAGAGCAGGTGGGAAGACAGGGCCGGCTTTAAAAAAGCTTTTTAATAACAAAACACACACAACAAATGGAAAGATGAAGGATGAGCAGCTTCCACCCGACCTCCCAGAGCCATGGTCAGCGATCTGCGCGCCTGGAGGCCACGTTCTAAGCCACACTGAGGGACAGCAGCACCCCACCCATCACCCACTGGGCACATCTGCACACCTCTCTCTACCCTGGGCCGCTCTTCTGGAGCCTCTCCCACAGCCCCAGGTCTGTGCCCTCAGAGAGCCCTCTGTTCAGATGAGACACCCCCCCCCCCCCGCACACACACAGAGCTCTCTGGAAGTCCCTCCAAGTCTTTTGAGGTAGTCCTGAGACAGGTGGCTTGAAAGAACCCAAGAGCTACTTTGGGCACCACGAGCGGCCATATGCCACCTGACCCTGTCAGCGCCCGGGCACCCCACGGTGAGTGTGCTGAGCTCTGAAATAGGCTTCAAAGCTCGGGCCACACGTGGTTCCAAATGTGGCCTCCTGGGGCTATTGGATTTCATGATTTCTCCCGCAGCCCTGGTTACGGGTTAGCATGAATCTTCTCACCCCTTAATTATAGTCCTGGCATTCGAAAAACACACCAACACCTCTCCCTCCCTTGGCGCCACCGCTCATTCCTCCCCACTCCCAAACGCTCCACGAGCCACACTTAATCCCCGCTGTCGTTTATGACTGTCCCTGTCCTCCGAGGTCTGACCACACGCTCCCCAGCTCGTGCCCGCTACCTGCCTTACAAGGCAATACTGCCCGCCAGGAGGTGCTACTTTGGGACAAGTCAAGAGGACAGAGAATGTCAGGATCTTTTTTTACGTGCTGAGCCGAGCCATTCCAGGGGCTTGGGAACAGGCGGTGAGCGGCCCCGGAGCCGTGCAGGAACAGATGCTCTCCTCCAGGGGGGCGGGGGTGGAAAAAGTAAGCCTGTGGCTTCTTTGGCCTCAGCTGCATGGAGCAAATTGAAACATTCAGGAATTTTCCTCTCCCAACTGCAGGTCCGTTTTAGCTCTAGGATCTGTCAACCACGTCCAAGTCGATGAAAGCGCCCCTCCGCTGTCTCAGGGTGGGGAGCCAGGCAGAGCCTTTGCCAAGGTGATGGGGTCCTTGTCCTACTCTTTTTTTTTTTGTGGTACTGGGGGTTGAACCCAGGGCCCCGTGCTTGCATGCTCTGCAAGTGCTCGACCACTGAGCTGCACCCCCAGCCTTTTTTTTTTTTTCTTTACTTGTTGAGACAGGGTCTTGCTAAGTTGCTCAGACTTCCTCTGCTCTCGAACTTGCAATCCTCCTGCCTCCGCCTCCCAAGCCGCTGGGATTACAGGCGTGGGCCACCACACCCAGCTCTTGTCCCACTCTTCTGCATGTCCTGCCTGCCCAGGGGACGTAGTGGAAGCCAAAGGGAGTGTGTCAGGGTGACCAACGGAGGTTGGAGGCAAAGGGAAAACCAGAGAGGGGAAAGAGGAACCCCACGGGGCCGGAGGGGCACAGGGAGAGCCAGTGTGTGAGGTGCCCCCGGCTCCTCTCCCCCTCGAGCTGCTCCCACTCTGGGCTGCACGAACGGGGCCGACTGTTAGGAGCATGGGAAGGAGGGGTGCAACGGCAGGGCTCTGTCCTGGTCCCACTCCCTCCTGGACCCCACAGGGTAGAGAAGAGGAAAATGGACAACTGGGCACCCTTAATTGGAGGTTGGGGCTGGGATTTAGCTCAGTTGGTAGAGCGCTGCGCTGCAGTCTCTGAGGTCCCAAGTTCAATTCCCAGCACCACAAAAATGGGAGAAGGACCTGGCAATCCACTCTCAAGGCAATCCCGAAACAGTCAGCCATTGAAAACCCTATGAGGGTCGCTATGAGTCGGATACTGACGGCACCTAACAACAACAACCATCAGAGGTGGGAAGGACGACAATTCACACAGAGTCAAGGCCACCGGAATAAGGACCCTGTAGGCAGAGACAGCAGGCAGGAAAGACGGGCAGGGCTGAGGTCACATGAAGAACCCCAGCAGCCCCGGCCCACCAACACCAACACCAACACCAGTCCCACCAGGACTCTGCCGCACCATTCCCTCTAGACCCTGCACATCCTCCCTGCCAGCTTTGTCCCTCTGCAGAATGCTGCCTCCCCTGCAGCTGATGCACTGAGTCCCCAGGAAGCAAGCGGCTTGCTGGAGAGAGGAGGGGGTCCAGGTCTATGTCACGCTTTGTAGTGGGGCTGCCTGAGTATTGTGGGATGGCCAGCAATGTCCCAGGGCTCCAGCCACCACATACTGATAGCACCACATACCCCCACAAGGCAGAAAATACCTAAGAAGAGCCCCAGGCTCCTGAGGCACAGGTCTGCCCGGGGCCTGTCGTCCAGTCATAGCTGCCCTCCCCTCCTGTGGCCTTCTCTTCCCCCCCAAGGGACCTCCACTAGCCCAAGGGGCCTGGGGAACTCTCCAGCTGGGACTCTGGACCCTGTGGAAGACCCTGGCACAGAGCAGGCTCAGGAGGGGCTGACAGGACACGCTGTGTGGAGATGGCACCAAAGACAGAGGGAGAGGGACCCGGATAGTCATGGAGGGGCTGTGGGAGCCTCCAGGAAGCGGGGGATGGGGGGACATCAGACCCTAGGGAGGGACACTTAGACCCACTCCCTGCAACCACCTCGTCCTAGGGGGTGGCAGTCCAGGGAAGTTTAGCTTTCCCCCAGCAGAGGCAGAGGGGGGCCCAGAACCTCTCTCCAGCCCCATCCCCTCATTTACGCCCTGGCTGGCTGACCAAGGCTCCTTCCAGGCTTGCTGTGGGTCTGGTGTGTTTGTGTGGGATATGGCCAGGCCAGGGGGTCCCTGAACAGTGCCTAGGGGTTCCGCTGGCTGCCCCTTTCCACCGCCTCCCTCCCTTCCTGCCGGGGGTCCTTCAGCAAGGATCCTTTGCACGTAGGTCAGAAGCTTTCTGTCTCTCCTCTTAGGTCACTGGATAGGAATGGTGGCATTTGCTGTCCCTGCACATGGGCATAGCCAGATCGACAGGGAGCCCCTCACCCGCCAGCTACAGAGCCCGCCGCCACCCTGAAATAGCTTTGATGTATGTATGGCATCTTCTGGAACAGACTGAGCAGACATCTAAACATTCCTGGCGCCCTGCTTACGCCTGATAGTTCCCCATACGGCGGGTGGGACTCACAGGACTCATTCCTCCGAGGGGCCCATGGATCAACAGAGCACATATCTCCCATGGCTGGGGGCTGATGTCAGGACCCGCGCAGGCGGGGGTTCGGGGGCCGGCTGACACATCGCCTCCACCCAGCTGCCATCTGTAAGCTCGGCTGGGCCCAGCTCCAGGGCCCTGACCCCAGCCATTTCCTTTCTCAGAAAGGGAAACTGAGCCCAGCACCATGGAGCGCCGCATAGGCCTTGCAGCATGTTCATGGGCTTCTAGAAGGCGGGGCAGCAGATGGGGCTCCCAGAAGCCCACAAGGTGGGGAGCAGGCTGAGGTGCTTGAGACTGGTCCCTGGAGAGGAAAGGGGCTCCGGGCACAGCAAAGACCCCATGCGCCTCCTGGGAAGCCCTAGACACCCCTCTGGGCCGCACAGTCCCGATCTGTCGAGCCGGGCTGCTCAGCCACAGCTCTGTGAACGTTCAGGTCTGTGTCAAGCTTTGTGGTGGGGCTGCCTGAGTATTGTGGGATGGCCAGCAATGTTCCAGGCCGCCAGCCACCACATACTGGTAGCACCATATACCCCCACGAGGCAGCAAATACCTAAGTATCCAATAAGAGACAAATTTTTAAGTAATTGTTAAATGATTTCAGCCAAGAATGCCTGTGATATACTTAGTGAAAAAATTGCACATGTAGCCTTATAGCAAATGCCTATGATATACTGTTAAATTAAAACTATATATATATATATATATATATATATATGGGTTGGGATTTAGCTCAGTTGGTAGAGCGCTGTGCTGCAGTCTTTGAGGTCCCCAGTTCAATTCCCAGCACCGCAAAAATGGGAAAAGGGCCTGGCAATCCACTCCCAAGGTAATCCTGAAACAGACTGCCACTGAAAACTCTATGAGGGTTGCTATGAGTCGGACACGACTCGATGGCACCTAACAACAACAACAACAACAACAACAACAAATATATATATATATATATATTTGTTGTTGTTAGGTGCCGTCAAGTTGGTATCTGACTCATAGCGGCCCTCATAGGGTTTTCAATGGCTGACTTGGTTTGGGATTGCCTTGGGAGTGGATTACCAGACTCGGGACCTCAGAGACTGCAGCGCAGCACTCTACCAACTGAGCTAAATCCCAGCATGCATATATATATATATATATATATATATATATATATATATATATATATATATGATTGTGTATAATACTATAGCAAAAATATAAAACTATACTTGCAGAGAAATTATATGAAGGAAATACACTAAATTGTTGGTACTGGATATCTTAGAATAGTGAAATTATAAATGTTGTTTTCAGCTGGGTGCCATGGCCCACGCCTGTAATTCCAGCGGCTTGGGAGGCAGAGGTGGAAGGATCACAAGTTCGAGATTGGAGACAGTCTGTGTAACTTAGCCAGACCCTATCTCAAAAAGTAAAATAAAAATGGGCTGGGGGTGCAGCTCAGTGGTCCAACACTTACAAAGCATGCAAGTGCGAGGCCCTGGGTTCAACCCCCACTACCACAAAATAAATAAACAAGTAAACAAATAAACAAATAAATGGTGTTTTCTTCTTTATACTAGCTTCAATTTTCCAAAATTCTTATGTAGAGTTTTATAATTAGAAAAAAAACTGCTTGATTAAAAAATATATAGTGATTATTAAGAAGTAAAATATTCAAATAATAAATAATAAAATAAAATCAATTTTAGAGAGGTTTCCAGGCACTGCCCATTGTCCACTAGAGGCAAAACAGATTCTGGCCAAGCACCCTGCTGTCAGGGGGTGGGACTGCCCTGGGGACACTCCAGGTGTCTTCCTGGACTGGTCAAGGTGCCCCTACCCCATCCTCTCATTTCTGGCCGCAGGCACAGACTGCCCCTCTTCCCACCCAGGTCCAGACCACTGTTCAACCAAACCCACTAAGCCCCACCCTCCACTTTGCTGCCTCCCCAGGAGGCCAGGCCTCCCACCAACACCAAGGTTAAGGCTGCAGAAGGTTCTGGCTCTGGCCGAGGGTCCCACAGGGTGTAAAGAAGCTCCCAGAGTAGGAGAGAGAATTTGGGGGTGAAAGAGCACACGGAGGCAGAGAAACAGACTGGGGAGGGTGTGTGGCTGTGTGGGCCCATGCCAGTGGGCAGGGAGAGGGGAGAAGGAAGATGGGAGGCAGGGCAAGGCAAGATGGCCCCTGCGTGTGCCGCGTGCCGTGGGCCGGGCGGCTTCCGGGAGTCTGGGGAGCCAAGACGGCTCTATCTGCAGCTTCACCCTCTCTTCCAGGCACGGCTCTGCTCTGCAGGTGGGTCTGCTCCTTCATCCTGGGACGGGACCCCAAAACGGTACCCTCCAGCACCCTGCTCCCCACAGGGAGACGCCTGTGTTGTGGGCAGCCCTGGCCAGCACCCTTAGGCCAAGAAGGGGACCATCAGACCCTCCCAGGGCCTGGGCAGGCTGCAGGTGGCGTGGAGGCCCCAACCGAGTCCTGGCTGTTCCCCCACTCCTGCCACCTTCCTGAGTGGGGTGCTCTATCTTTGGTGGGCCGTGTGGGGAAGACCGGAGGTCTCGGGGCAGCAGGGAATGGCAGGAGATGCCAAGGTCTTCTAGACGGCCTGAGGGGCGCCTGGGCAGAGGCTGAGTCCAAAACGGGGAGCAGGGCCAGAGAGCCCAGGGCAGTGCTGGGTCCCGGCCTAGCCGAGAGCCTGGCGGGTTCTTGCAAACATGCTGCCATCATGTGGAGGCCCGGCCCGGCCCAGCCAGCCCAGGAGCACCGGACACCCCCAGCCCCACAGAACCTCTCAGGCAAGGGTGCCCCTGCCCCCCTGGCCAAGGCCTAGGTGGGCCCAGATGGCTTTGGCGGTGTGGACCAGCTACTCCACAGTGTCCAGGGGCCCCAGACCTGCTGAGTAGGAGGTCCAATGGTTGGAACAGGCCAGGCTAATCCCAGGGCCACTCAGGGGAGATCTCACAGGCAGGCACTGCCCCTGGGGCCCCGGGGACATCTCCTGGCCCTGCCCCTCTCCTCTTGGAAGGATGGTCTCCTTGGCCGATCCTGGGACGCCCTGACCATGCTCCTGCTCACCCCTCCTAGCACATCTTGTGCCACAGCAAGAGCAGAATTAGCAGAGCAGCACCCTACCTGGGCCCTAGACCCACCACCCCATCTGCCCTTGCACCGGCTTCTTTTCCCTGTGCTGGTGACGGGCGAGCCTCCCTCCCTCGTTTCCCTTGCCCCCTGCCGGGCTTGCTCCCTCTCTCAGACACATGTTGCCTCATCGAAAGCCCCAATAGTCTGAGGTGGGAGGATCTCAAGTTCAAGGCCAGCCTGGGCTACACAGTGAGCTCAAGGGCAACCCAGACCAGGTGGAGACCTTGTCTCAAAAACAAAAATAAGAGCCAGGCGCGGTGGCGCACACCTGTCATCCCAGCGGCTTGGGAGGCAGAGACGAGAGGATTGCAAGTTTGAGACCAGAGGCAGTCTGTGTAACTTAGCGAGACCCTGTCTCAAAAAGTAAAACAAGGGGCTGGGGGGTGCAGCTCAGTGGTCCAGCGCTTGCAGAACATGCATGTGTGAGGCCCTGGGTTCAACCCCCAGTAGCACGAAAAAAAAAAAAAAAAAACCACATTGCTCAAGTCCCCCCTGGAAGCAGAGGCCCACAGGGCCATGGAGTGCCAAAGGGATCATGGGAGAAGGTACAGAAGAGCCAGCCTCAGAGCGTGGCTCCACCAAGGGTGGCAGGGCCAGGCTGGCAGAGGCAGCTGTCCCGGCAGGGAGGGTAACAGGTAGACGCAGTGACCTGTTATCGTGGGCCAATGGCAACCTGGAGGGGAAGAGTAACCAGGCCAACCTCATGAGCCTCTTCCTCCCAGAACATGCAGCAGAGGGAGGAAGAAGATGAGGGACGCCAGGGCAGGCCCCTAAATGTGGGATCTGAGCCTGGGGCTCAAGGGGACCAATGCACACTGTGCCTCCCCCAGCAGGAAGCAAAGAGGGGACATTGTGGAAGGTCTCCCTCTCAGCCAGGCACTCTGCAGAGCGGATGAAGATGGGTGGCGCATAGCGATAGAACATGGAGGGACAGCGGCCCCTCCAGCTGTTCCCGGCTGGCCTCTGACCCACTCACACTGCAACCATGGAGGCTGGCGCCCGGGTGCTGGGCGCCCCAGGCTCTGGGCTCTGCTGTCTGTCCCAGTTGGCTTTGGCCCAGGGAGGCCCCTGCTGGAGTAGGAGCTCAGGAGCAAGGAACGTCTCCTCCACTCCCTCTCCTAAGCGCCCTGGTCCGCCAGTGCCTGTGGATCTCTCGTCCCCTTGCTGGCCTCTAGCATGCCATGGGCCCCTTCCCCTTTGGCCTGCTGGTGTTTGTTCCAGTTTCCCACCGCTTGTCTCTAGGTATTGCAACATCCCTTGCTGGTTATCTTAATCCTGCCCACATCTTTCCATCAGCAAAACACTCGGGTCCTGCGCTCCACATGTGAGGCTCCGTCCCATGGCCTCACCGGGGCGAGAGTGAAGAATGTGCAGCTCTGGCTCCCTGGCTCTTTGGAGTTAAAGGAATTTGAAAACCAGCAGGAATCAGCAGCTCGGTCTGACCTCCCCCTGCCTCTGAGAAGCAGGAGATGGAATTCCCGTGTGAAAGACACCAGAAGGGCATCCCACGCGTCCCACCGAGGCGGAGGGCACTCTGCCCAAACACACACGGGGACACTGCCCTGGCCCCCTCGCCTCTTCTCTCCCACCGCGGCCATGGGGCCGAGCTCTTTCATCTTGCCCTCCACCTTCCCAGCCCAGCTCCGTGGTGGTCAGCTGCAGGACGTTAACGACACCTCTGGGTCTTCACACGCCTTTGAGGACTCCCAGTGACGCACACATTTGCGTTCAATCGCTCTGCATGCTTTTCTTCTGTTGATCTGTCTCATGTCAACTTCGTTCTCAGATCTAGCCACAGACCCGTAAAAGGGCAGAGGTGAGATTTTGTCTTCCCAACACTGCTTCCCAATGCAGCCATTTCTCTCTTTTTTTTTTTTCTTCGAGGTACTAGGGGTTGAACCCAGGGCCTGGCGCCTGCATGCTCTGCAAGTGCTGGACCACTGAGCTGCACCCCCAGCCCTTTTTCATTTTTGACTTTTTGAGACAGGGTCTCGCTAAGTTATGCAGACTGCCTCTGGTCTCGAACTTGCGATCCTCCCGCCTCCGCCTCCCAAGCCACTGGGATGACAGGCGTGGGCCACTGAGCGCCGCCACAATGCAGCGATTTCTCATGGCCCTGTAAACAGCTCCCCACTTAGCCCACCGTCACTGCCCCCACGTCCTGCACGTGGGCCCCGTGTGGCTCCTGCCACAGGCCCTTGGCTCCTTCCGCCTGCAGCCCTGGCTCCTCCCAGCTGTCAGGGCACCTTGGAGGACCACCGTTAGAGCTTGTCACTCCCCTGCTTAAAACCCCAGGCACAAAACCTCCAGTGCCAACCGAGGCTGGCAAGATGGCGCACGATCTGGCCCGCTCCGTTTTCCACCTTGGTACCTCGCCCGCTCTGCCCTCACCCCCGGCCCTCTACAAAGGCCATGTTGTTGAACTCGCGGGTGCCTTCGCCCCAACCCCCTCTCCCTGGGCCACTTCCGCTCTGCCTCGTCATTGCCTCCCATCCTTCATCTCTGCGCCTGCCACCTCCTCAGCAGATGCCTGTTCCAACCCCACATCGCTCCGAGGGCCTCCTGCTCCTTCCTGTGGGAATTTCTGGAATGTTCTTCCCCTCTTTCGCCCCTTGGGCCCCTCCCGAGCTGTTGCCTGCCCTTTTCCCATGCCCTCCAGAGGTGGGGAGCTAAGGGGTCTCTGAGAGAACCGGACGCCCCTGTGAGGGTCCAGCTCTGGGGCTTTCTGGGCTTGGTGCATCCAAAGGAGGACATGGTGGACTTCCGGAGAAGGTTCTGGGTGAGCTTTGAAAGCGGCTGCTTGAGAATGCTCCAAAAGGTCTGCCACATCTCCCCGCAAGCCCAGCTCTGGTGATTAAAACAAAACGACCTAATAACCCCCCCCCCCCAGAAGCCTTCACACTCGCGTTCTTATAGGGATGCTTGAGAAAATTAAGGGCTGAAGTGATTTCTCCCCCCAGCAAGAAAGACCGGGCCCCTTAATTAAGAGCCGTCCTTAATCTTGGACAAAGCAGATCTAATTTCTTCAAATTATTCCACATTTCACTAATTCCTTTTTTTCCCCCTTTTACTCAAGGGTGTCTGGACAGGAGAGCCCGGAGCACTTCTCAAAGCACTTCCCGGGTGGGAAGGCTGCCTCATTTCCCTCTGCTGCACATGGACCATGGGGGCACTTCCTCGTGATTTTCAAAGGGGAGAAAAGCTGCCGCTGGCGGGGTGGGCTGGAGAGCTCTGAGGCCTGTCCCCCACTCTGAGCTCGCAGCAGGAGCTTCATTAGCACCATGGCAGGCAGCCTCGTCAACCAGAGGGAAGAGCCACCTCGCAGGGCTGACGCAGCCTGCGCTGGCGGAGCGGCGGGCAGAGAGCCTTCACGAGTCCCGGAGAGGCCGCGATGCGCCCCACGCTGACTCACTTGAAAATCTCACTTACACTCTGTCCCTGTTCCCTTCAGAAACAAAACAACACCATGCGGGGAAGAGGGGAGGGGGACCCAATGGCTGTGTACCTGCCATAGGCCTGGGCACAGAATTCAGAAATTTTCCCTTATATAGTCACTGGTCTTTTGAGAGCTGGGAAATCTGAGGCCCAGATAACGTATGTGCAGGAAGTGGCGGAGCCCCAAAGGCTGTTTGTCCTATGCTGTCACATGTCTGCTCCAGAGAGACATCAGTCTTCTCCGAGATGGTGTGCGCCTGCATTTCCAGCGCAGGAGCGCGGGGGGGCTGGGTAAATGTTTGCCGGATGAACCAGTGGGCCCAGGAGCAAGGGAGCAAACGCTTAAGCCACAAGAAGCTGGGGTGGACCTCGGTTGTTTTCCCCTGTCACCCCCTAGCCCCTTTCTGCTCCTTTCAGGGAACCAACCATCTCCACTCTCGAGTCCTTAATGCACAAGGCACAGCCCGCTCCCAGGGCCAGGCCCGGCCAACCTGTGGGAAAGGTTCGGACCGCCAGCCATCCATGGCACGCGGCGCACAGCGTCAGCGCTGCCACCAGGCCTGAGCCACACACACAGCTCTCACGGGAACCGGAAGCTGGAAGGGCTGACCCGGGGCTGCACAAGCAGTGGCGAGGCTCAGGCTGAGAGCGAAGACGGCGAGATCCAAGCAGGCCTGAAATGGGACTGGCCCCGCGCCAGCCGCGCCTGCCCTCTGCCGCACCAAGTCGGCATGTCGCCGTTCCTCGGCCAGCCTGGCCCTGTGGGATGCAAAGTGACCTGGGGGCAGCAGAGGGGGCTGTGCGGAGGCCACTAACTCCCTTGATTCCAGTCTTCCCACATCCCTCACAGCCTGTAAATGTGTCCAACGCCTTCTGGCATGTCCGCGGATGCAGCGAGAGCAAGGCGCCTGGGAAAGAACCAGCACCCATGGCCGGACTCTCTCATGTCACAGGGGACAGACGAAGGCCCTGGGAGGGTGGGGCCAGGCTCACAGCCCCATGGAGTATGATGGCAGCCTGGGATCAGACCCCCCCACTGCCACCCTAACCCACAGCCTCCATCTCTCCTCCCTGCCCCTCGGTGACCACACCACACTGCAGATCCCACCTGGAGCAGTGACCAGATGCCAGTGACTCAGGTCAGGCACAGCAATGCTGATGAGCACCTGCTCTGTCCCTGCCTGGCCTGGGCCCTTGGACACTTGTTGTTGTTGTTGTTGTTGTTGTTAGGTGCTGTCGGGTCGTGTCCGACTCATAGCGACCCTCATAGGGTTTTCAATAGCAGATTATTTCGGGATTGCCTTGGGAGTGGGCTGCCAGGTACTTCTCCCATTTTTGTGGTGCTGGGAATTGAACTCAGGACCTCAGAGACTGCAGAGTGGTGCTCTACCAACTGAGCTAAATCCCAGTCCTTCCTTGGACACTAGAGATTGCAAAACCCCACCCTTGGGTTTGGGGAGGACCCAATGCCATGCTCTGAAAAACAAGGATGCAGAGTACATCTTGAGTGAGGTGCCCAGTTTTGCAGGTGACCACAGTGATTAGCCATCAGTAGCAATCAAATATCTCTTATGAAAAGTACTTTCGAGCCACACATGGTGACACTCGCCCGTAATCCCAACGACTTGGGAGGTGGAGGCAGGAGGATCACAAGCTCGAGACCAGAGTCTGCATAACTTAGCAAGACCGTGTCTCAAAAAGTAAAAAAATGGGCTGGGGGTGCAGCTTAGTGGTTCAGCATTTGCAAAGCATGCAGGCGCGAGGCCCTGGGTTCAATCTCCAGTACTGCAGAAAACAAAGAAAGGAAAGAAAGAAAGAAAGAAAGAAAGAAAGAAAGAAAGAAAGAAAGGAAGGAAGGAAGGAAAGAAAGAAAGGAAGGAAAGAGAAAAGTACTTTCCAGCTCACAAAACACCCTCCCATCCACCACATTTCCAAAGTATCACTTAAACTTGTGCAACCTGTCCCCACATCTGTCAAAACAGATAAATGCACCCCAGCCTCCCCCTCCGGGGGGCTCGGGTGCCCAAGAGCTCCTGGTACTCTGGAACACGTGCAGAGCACAGAGCCAACGGAGGTCACTTGCAGGCCTAGAGTGGCACTGAAAGGAGGATCCTTAGAACCACCAGCCACAGCAGCAACGCCAACAAGCCTGCACTGAGGGATTTACAGTGGCATATCCAAGGCTCGAACATGGCTTCTTTCCTCTCCTCCTCCCTCTGTCCTCCTCCTTCTCCTCTTCTGCCCCCTGCACCACCTTCCCTTTCTATTCCTGGTTCCCTCCCTTCCCCTCCTACTACAGATGTTTCCTCAAGGAGCCCTATGCTGGTTTTATGCCAGGATCACAACTCCAGTGGAAACGCGTCTTCCTGAATCCATACGGCAGCTCGAGGCCATGGATTGGTCCCGCTTAGAACGTGCAAACCGTTCCTTGGGAGGTAGTGGTTGACAGCCAGACCCAAACAGCCCAGAATGATTCCCTAAAGTAAATATGTGAGGTTGTCAAAACACCTCTTCAGGGAGCATATTTTCAATTCCTCATATCCTATGGAGACCTGGTGGGTGCATACGAGTGTCTGCTAACGAATGAATGACTACAGAGTTTGATAAGTGCAGCATGTACAAAATTATTTTTTTTTAAAAGAACATCCCTGTTTCTTTCTGCTTAGGTACCCCCTGAAGTGGTGCTTTGAGAGTTTTCCTTTTCCCAGAATTAGAACAAAGTCACCTCCTATACCACTATAAGTGGGGCTAGGATTTAGCTCAGTTGGTAGAGCGCCACTCTGCAGTCTCTGAGGTTCCAAGTTTGATTCCCAGCACCACAAAATGGAAGAAGGATGTGGCAACCCACTCCCAAGGCAATCTCGAAACAGTCAGCCATTGAATACCCTATGAGGGTCGCTATGACTCTACGGCACCTAACAACAACAACATACCACTATAAACCTCAACCTCTCAGAACATGACAAAGCCCAAGATCCATGGCCAAGATTGGCAGTCTAGTGAGCACTGTTCCTCCTAGGATTTCCAGGAAGATACCCAAAAATATATCTTAGGTCTCTAGATCAGAGTCCAAGCTTGAGTTCTCATTTATTCATTTTTATCTTGTTTATTTATTTATTTTTGCGGTTGAACCCAGGGCCTCATGCATGCTTTGCAAGGGCTCTACCACTGAGCTGCAGCCCTAACCCACCTTTCACTTTTGTATCTAGACACAGGGTCTTGCCAAGTCGCACAGATTGCCTATGTCCTCGAACTTGCGATCCTCCTGCCTCTGCCTCCCGAGTCACTGGGATTCCAAGTGTGTGATACCAGCCAGGCCAAGCTTGGGTTTTAAGCCAAACTCAGATGTACAGAGGAAGTTTCCATTGATGCGGTGGATCCTCTGCCACCCTGCCCAGGTTCGCCACTGCCACCCCAGGACAGATTCCCTACCTGCTCCTGGGCTGTTGGCCTACAGCTCTCTACGGAGTCTTCCCTGGGGGTTTTCTTCATCCAAAAAGACCAGCTCCACCCAGACGCACACCTTCCTGGGGGCAGCCCATACCTCACAGCCATAGGTCCAGGGGTCACCACATTCTACACCCTCTCCCCAGTGTGAGACAACTCTGATGGGCACCCCAGCCCCAGAGCCCCCATGGGGTTCACTGAGCCTTTGTAGGGATGGCCCGGCAGCTCAGCTTCTGCCATAGCCCACTTCCTTCAGCCTCTGTCCCATTAGATCGCCCTCAACGAGACTCTTCCGCTCTCGTGCATGCAAATTTTCATCTCGGGGACCAAGTGCCGGGGAACCCGACCTGCAACAGATGGTACCAGGAGTGGTCCAAGAATCCCTGAAATGGGATTTTGGAGCTGGCTCGGCTACCAGATGGCTGGCAATGAGGACTCTATCACTGGCAGTAGGGGGGCACTAATGGTCTCTGGCAGAGGGTAGAGGTATAATCAAGACCAGCAGGCAAGAGTGCCCAGGGGAGCCGAGTGCATCAGGTACTGGGAAGAACAAGGGAAATTGCCGTCAGGTGGCCTATGGAGCGGCTGGCTGTTGCTGTGGGCAACTGCAGCATTGGAGAAAGACAATCAAAGACTGGGGGTGGTTAATCGCCAATTAAAGGCTAATTAAGATAACCGGAGGGTCTCTTTAGCATCGTACAAATTGGAGACTCATCTCCTGCAGCTGGAGGGTAGAGAAGGCTGGGGATCAGGCCTGGGACTTAATTACAGGTATTACAGGGCTTTGCAAGAGGTTGGATTCTCAACTGAGGCAAGCCTGATGCACAGAGGTCACTGTCGGAGCTGGAGTCACCTGGAGGTCCACGCCCTGCCCTATCTAGCACGTGGGCGGGAAGACCGACAAGTGGAAGCTGGAACCGGGCCACTGCTGTCTGGACATCTCTGTGGTCTTGCCACGTGGTCGGCCCAACAAAGACGCTTTGTAGTAGCTGTACTTCCTGCTGATGGCTTGGGGCTATGAGGTAAATGTCCTGAGAGAGAGAGAGAGAGAGAGAGAGAGAGAGAGAGAGAGAGAGAGAGAGACTAGTGGAAGCTGAAGCAACCACAAGGGACAGAATGTTGTTGTTAGGTGCCATTGAGTCCGTATCCGACCATGACAACCCTGCATATAGCAGGTGAAACACTACTGTCAGCGTTTCTCTGCTGTTCACAGGGTTTTCAATGGCGGATTGATTTTTAGGAGTGGGTTGCTGGGTCCTTCTCCCAAGCCTACAGCACCTGGTATTCCCAGGCGGTCTCCCATCCAAGTACTAACCAGGCCCAACCCTGCTTAGCTTCTGAGATCTGACAGGAAAGGTGCCACAGGGCTATGGCTGCAGGCGCTTACAACTTAGCCATGTCCTATTGGCTGATGCCAGGTTAGGAAGAAGCCTCTCTGTGCGCCCCGCCCCACAGCGCATAGAAAGAGTAGTGGCCCAAGCTTAGAAACTGTGTGGCCAGTGGGCCTGCTGGCTTCTCAGGGCCCCAGAGAGGGAGGTTTGGGGATTGCAGAGGAGGAGGTCTAGGGAGGAGATGGGTGCACGGGCATTGGGAGAGGGCCTGGTGTGGGGGGTCTCTGTGCTGCCGTGAGGGCCCACCGGACACATGGAAATGGAAGAGGCCACCCACAGCTGCTGGCCCTGCGGAGCAGCACAGACTGGGTATATTATCTACAGACAATGGAAGCCTATTGGACTCATGGTTCTGGAGGAAACGCAAGACCGGGGGCTGCAGGCAGGAAGGGACTTCTTACCATGGCACAGCACGGCAGAAGGGCAAGTGAGTGTGCGTAAGGCAGAAAGGGGACACCAGGCGGGCTCTCCCTGTTGATCAGAAATGCACTCCCGCAGAAACAGACCGGCTCCACTCCGACGGGCAGAGCAGAACCCTCACAGCCCAGGCCCCTCTGCAACGCCCCCACCTCTGACACTGTCACATTTCAACCGTGGCAGTGGACAAAATGACTTGCCCAGCTGCTGCCAGCCCGCCTCCGTCATTGGCCACTTCAGCAGGCACAAGGCATGTGACCCAGTAGCCATGGACCCAGCAGCCTGGCCTCCCAGTCACTGATCAGGCTGCGGTGGCCTCTGGGTCAGGCCAAATGTCCACAACGCCAGCCACGGAAACCAGCCTGGAGCTCCTGATATGGTGCATCCGGCCACTGAGGCGCATGGAGCAGCCTGGCCCACTGCCCTGGAGAGGAAGCGGTTCTTCGTGACTGGAGCTGACACATATTCAGTGCGCTACAGAATCAGAGCCAACAGCCTGTGTACTTACCGGAGGAGATTTACCGTGAGGAACTGGCCGGAGTAATTGCGGACGCTGTCAAGCTCAAATCTACAGTGCGGCCAGCAGCGCGTAGCCCAGGATCGGATGGGGCAGCAAATCTGAAGGCCTGCTGGAGAATTCCCTTTCGCTCAGCGACACCAGTCATGTTCCACGCAGGCCCTTGCCCGATTGCAAGAGGCGGGTTCACGTGACGAAGGCCCATCTGCTTTACCCATGTTTTGCTAATTTCAATGTCAAGCCCATCCAAGTTGACATGTAGAATTAACCGTCACATCTGGGAAGAGGTTTCCTTTTCCCGGCCACAAAGTCTCCACCAGCTCCCTACCGTCCCCCCAATCACTTCACTCCCTCTGGAGATTATAGAGTGTTTGAACCACCAGCATGGGCTCCTACATAAAATCACAACAAAGGAGGTAATACAGTAATTGTTGTTGTTGTTGGGTGCCACCGAGTCGGTATCTGACTCATAGCGACCCTGCTTGACATTGAAATTAGCAAAACATGGGTAAAGCAGATGGGCCTTCGTCACGTGAACCCGCCTCTTGCAATCGGGCAAGGGCCTGCGTGGAACACGACTGGTGTCGCTGAGCGAAAGGGAATTCTCCAGCAGGCCTTCAGATTTGCTGGTACAACAGGCCAAACACTTTTGTCAGTGCTTCTCTGATGTTCATAGGGTTGTCAATGGCGGATTGATTTTTGGGAGTGGGTTGCTGGGTCCGTCTCCCAAGCCTACAGCACCTGGTGTTCCCAGGCAGTCTCCCATCCAAGTACTAACCAGCCCTGACCCTGCTTAGCTTCCGAGATCTGACGGGATCAGATGCCACAGGGCTACGGCTTCAGGCAATATGGTAGAGCACACATAATTGTAGGATCCACCCATCCTACTGCCAGTCACTCCATTAAAAAGCTGCTGGATCAACAGGTGACAGAATGGCCCATTGTAGGCACATCTGAGATACCTGCTGGAAGATGACACCCTGTAAGGAGGGGATGTGGTCCTCCCAGATACGTATACCCTGACTGGATGACCATTACAAGGCATGCTGCCCCTGATAGGTAAAAAACGCCAGGGGTGCCAAAAAACTATACACATTTTACGAGATGTTACCTACGTATTGCTTTTCAAAGTTGAATCACCATGGCAACCGCTTGGAGCATCTCCTATAATTGCAGAAGTCAAACATGACTTGTATTTATCTTTTGTTATCAGTATATATCGAGTATTAGAATTTTAATACTTAAAATGTGTATTCTTGTTTTTTTGCACCCTCTACATAGGCCCAGGGCTGGGATTTAGCTCCGTTGGTAGAGCGCTGTGCTGCAGTCTCTGAGGTCCCGAGTTCCATTCCCAGCACTGCAAAAATGGGAGAAGGACCTGGCAATCCACTCCCAAGGCAATCCCGAAATAGTCAACCATTGAAAACCCTATGAGGATGGCTATGAGTCGGATACCGACTCGATGGCACCTAACAACAACAACAACAACATAGGCCCAGGAAGCAAGGGACAGAATTAGGAATAGCCCTCATTATAATCACACCTATGACCCATTGGGGGGATTTGTTATTCCGACGCTTGCAACTCTGCACCCTGTGATTATGGACGTCCTGATCCTCCTAGGGGATCTTTTTTTGCGAGGCAACCCAGGAAGAGCCTCATTAAACTTTATTCTAACAGGTTCATTGCTTCATAAAAATTCACCCATTTTAAGTATGCAAGTTGATGATCTTCAGTAAATTGGCTGAATTTTATGACCATCATCATAATCCAGTTTTAGAACATTTCCATCATCTCAGTGAGATCCTTCATCTCTACTTACACTCAAGTCCCATTCCAACCCCCAGCCATAGACAACCACAAATCTATTTTCTTTCTGTCTGTACATCCCCTTTCTGGACATTTTGTATAAATTGATTCACATAGTATATCATCTGTGGTATCTGGGTCCCATTTTGCTTTTGAGATTTTTGAGGTTCATCTACATTGGAGCATATATATCAGTGCTTCATTCCTTTTTGTGGATGAGTAATACTCCATCAGATGACCACACTACATTTTGTTTAGCCATTCACCAGTTTATCTAAGGCCATACTACCTTAGCACCCAATTCCATCTGATCTTGGAATCTGAGCAAGGTCAGACCTGGTTAATCTTCGGATAGGAGACTGGCGGGGAAAACTAGGTTCTGTACACTTGGAAGAAGGACCCAGCAGTCCACTCCCAAAACAATCAGCCAGTGGAAACACTATGAATATCAGATGAGCATTGACATAGAGCTGGGCATGGCACAGTGGCAGAGAGCATTTCATTCTGTTGTACATAGAGTTGCTATGACGCAACTCAACAGCACCTAACAACATTCACCAGTTGATAGATATCCAAGTTGTTTCCATTTTTAGTTATTTATTTATTTTGTATTTTGTTTGGTAGTACTGAGAGTTTAAACTCAGTTTTACACTTTTTGCTTTGGGAGACAGGGACTAACTATATAGCTCAGGCTGGCCTGAAACTCCATGTAGCCCAGGCTAACCTTGAACTCTCAATCCTACTGCCCCACATCCTAAATTGCTGGGATTACAGGTGTGCACCATTGCATGTTTACCTTCTGACTCTTAAAAATTAAGCTGCCATGAACATTTACATGCAAATGCTGTGGGGACTTAATGTTTTCATTTCTCTTAGCTAACTAGGAGGGAAAATGGTGGATCATTTAGTAAATTATGTTGAAGTTATTTATTTATTTATTGGTGTTATGCGTTGAACCCACATCCTCGAGCATGCTAAGCACATGCTCTACCACTGAGCTAAACTCACAGCCCTATTCAACCTTTTAAGAAAATGCCAAACCATTTTCCAAAGTTCTTGTACATTTTACATTTTCACCAGCCATGTATGAGGAAGCCCATTTCTCCAAACCCTAACTAACATTTGTTATTGTCTCCTTTTAATTATAGCTATTCCAGTGTGTGTGAAGTGGTATCTCATTGTGGTTTTAATTTGCATTTCCCTAATGACTAATGTTGTTGAGCATCTCTTCAAGGGCTTATTAGTCATTTGTTTATTTTCTTTGGTGAAATGTCTATTCAATTCTCCTGCCTATTTTTTTAAATTGGATGTTTGTCTTCTCGTTGAGTTCTTTATATACTACAGATGCAAGTCTTTATCAGATGTATGATTTGCAACTATTTTCTCTCAGTCTGTGGATTGTCTTTTCATTTTTCTAATGGTGTCCTTTGAAGCACAAAAATTTTCTAATTCTGATGAAGACTGATTTATCAATTTTTCCTTTATACCTTGTGCTTTTGATGTTGAATCTAAGAAACTTTTGACTAACCCAAGGTTATAAAGATATTTTGCCAGGTGCAGTGGCACACACCTGTAAACCCAGCAACTCGGGAACCAGAGGCAAGAGGATCACAAGTTTGAGACCAGAGGCAGTTTGTGTAATTTAGGGAGACCCTGTCTCAAAAGTAAAAAAAAAAAAAAAAAAAAAGAAAGAAAGAAAGAAAAAAACAGCTAAGAGTGCAGCTCAGTGGTATAGCACTTGCAAATCATGTAAGTGGGAGGCCCTGGGTTCAACCCCCAGTACCACATACACAAAAAAAGATATTTTGCTGTGTGCACCTCTAGAAATTTTATAGCTTTAGCCCCTCTATCTAGATCCACAGTCCATTTGGGGTTGACTGTTGTGTATAGTATGAAGTAAAGCCTTAAGTTCATCCTTCTGCATCTGGCTATTCCGTTGTCCCAGAATCTTTGTTGGAAAAACCTATCCTTGAGCCACGTGTACCTATCCTTGAGCCAGTGCACACCTGTAATCCCAGCGACTTGGGGAGGCTGAGGCAGCAAATCACAAGTTCGAGGCCAGAGGCAGCCTGCACAACTTGGTGTGACCATGTATCAAAATAAAAAAAATAAAAAAGGGGTGAGGGTACATTTCAGTGGTGGAGCACTTGCCCGGCAGGCACCAGGCCCTGTGTTCTACCCCCTAGTACTGGAGGAGGAGGAGGATGAAGAAGAAGAAGAGGAGGAAGAAGGAGGAGGAAGAAGAGGAGGAGGAGGAGGAAGAGGAGGAGAAGGAAGAGGAGGAGGAGAGAAGGAAAAGAGGGAGGGAGGAAGGGAGGAAGGAAGGAAAGAAAGAGAGAGAGAGAGAGAGAGAGAGAGAGAGAGAGAACCTATCTTTTCCTCAGTAAGCAATCTTAGCTCCTTTATCAACAACCAATTGACCATGATTATGAGGGGTTAGCCCTGGACTTCAATTCTGTCCATTGACCTGTGAGTCCATTCTTATGCTGATATTATGCTGTCTCGATTAACAAAGCTATAAAGTAAGTTTTGGAATTGGGAAATGAAAGTCCTCCCATTTTGTTCTCTTTCAAAATTGTTTTTGCTATTCCAGGTCATTTCATTTCCATATAAATTTTAAGATCAGCTTGTCAATTTCTGTGAAAAAGCCTGCTGGGATTTTGATAGAGGTTGCATTTTCTCCATAGATCAATTTGGGGAGAATTACTATCTTAACAATATTGATTCTTCTAATCCATGAACGTGAAATGTCTCCATTTATTTCGATATTCTTTAATTTCTCTCAACAGTTTTATAGTTCTCAGTGTACAAGTCTCGCACTTCTTTTATTAAATTTATTCCTGAGTATTTTATTCTTTTTGATGCAATTGAATAGCATTGCTTTCTTAATTTCCTTTCAGATTGCTCATTGCTGTATAGAAGTGCTATTGATTTTTGTATATTGTGTATTGATCTTGTGTCTATATCCTTGCTGAATTTGTTTATTAATTATCACAAATTTTTGTGGATTCACAGGATTTTCCTATCTTGTTGTTGTTGTTGTTGTTAGGTGCCGTCGAGTCGAGTCCGACTCATAACGACCCTCATAGGGTTTTCAATGGCTGACTGTTTCGGGATTGTCTTGGGAGTTGGGTTGCCAGATCCTTCCCCCATTTTGTGGTGCTGGGAATCGAACTCAGGACCTCAGAGACTGCAGCGCAGTGCTCTACCAACTGAGCCAAATCCCAGCCCTCCCATCTTGTTAGCCTGTGTTAATTATACAAAGGGGTTTTTTATGACATTTCTGTATGTATATAATGTACTTTGACCACATCACCTCTTCTATTACTCTCTATGATCCTCCCTCCTGCTCCTCCTTTCCCACTCTGTTTCTTCATCCCTCACCCCTTCAGCTTCCATATATGAGAGAAAACATGCAATATTTGGCCTTCTGACTCTGGCTTATTTCCCTTAATGTGAGGATTTCTGGTTCTAACCATTTTCTTGCAAATGACATGATTTCATTCTTCTTCATGATAGAATAAAACTCCATTGTGTACATTTGCCATATGTTCTTCACGCACTCCTCTGTTGATGGGCACCGAGGCTCATTCTGTAATTTGACTAGAGTGAATAAACATGGGTAGGCAGGTAGCTCTGTAGTAAGCTGACTCGAATCCTTTGGGGTGTATACCCAGAAGTGGTTTGGCTGGAGCATATGGAAGTTCTATTTTTTGCCTTTTCAGGAGCCTGCATAGTGATGTGCATAGTGGCTGGACTAACTTACATACCCACCAACAGTAAAAATGAGTTCCTTTTCCCCCACATCCTTACCCATATTGGTTGTTATTTATTGTCTTGATGATACCCATTCTGACTGGGGTGAAATGCAATCTCAGTGTAGTTTGGATTTGCATTTCCCTGATGGCTAAGGATGCCGAACATTTTTGTGTGTGTGTATTTATCGACCATGTATGCTTCTTCTTTTGGAAAGACTCAGTTCATTTCTGTCGCCTATTTATTACTTGGATTATTTGCTCTTCTGTTGTTTAATTTTTTTGAGTTCTTTATGTATTCTAGATGGTAGTCCCCTGTCTTGTGAATATTTGGCAAATATTCTTCTCTCACTCTGTAGGCTGGCTCTTTACTCTGTTGATTGTGTCCTTTGCTGTGCAGAAGCCTTTTAAATGGATGCGATCCCATTTATCAGTTCTTGCTATTATTTCCTGAGCTATTGGAATCCTTCCCATTCAGAAAGTCCTTGCCAATGCCTCAGTCTTGAAATGTTTCCCATATGTTTTCCTCCAATAGTTTCAAAGCTTCAGGTATTACGTTAAGGTCTTTGATCCATTTCAAGTTGATTTTCATACAGGGTGTGAGATAGGAATCTAGTTTCAGTCTTCTACATGTGAATATCCAGTTTTTCCAGCACCACTTGCTAAAGAGGTTGTCTTTTATCCACTGAATTTTTAAAGAATCAGATGGCTGTAGTTGCCTGGCCTTAATTCTGGATCTTATATTCCAGGGCTTCAAACCCACAAAAAATTGGGTCAAGGTTTGGGTGCAGTTTCAGTAAGTTAAAATGTAGAGGGTTCAGGTTTGAGTTGGGTTTAAAATTTTAATTCTATGCATAGATAGATAACTAAATTTTTTTCAACTTTTTTTCCCAATTTTTATGTATAATGAAATAGCTAACAATACCAAAAAAAAATTAAAAGCTGAAACTGAAACCAGTTTATCACTGGGGTTAGATTCAGGTTCATGTTCAGAAAATTTTTTTAAAATGCTTAAACCCAAACAAGTTTAGGGTTCGGGTTCAGGTTCAGGTTCTGTTTGAAACCCTGCTATCTACACACAGAATTTAAACCCAAACCTGAATTGAATCCAACCCCTCTAATTTTTAATATAGTGAAGCTGTACTTGAACCTGAACCCAATTTTTTGTGTGTTTGAAGCCCTGTTCTATCCTCTTGGTCTATGTGTCTGTTTTTGTGCCTGTGCCCTGTTGTTTTGTTACTATGACTCTGTAGTACAGTTTGAAATCAAGTATTTTGATGTCTCCTGCATTGTTCTTATTGCTCAGGCTGACTTTGGCTATTTGAGATACTTTGTTTCCATATGAATTTTAGGATAGTTTTTTCTAGTTCTGTGAAGAATGTCATCAGAATTCTGATGCGGATCCACATTGAATTTGCATACCATTTCTTGTAATGTGGTCATTTGGATGATATTCTGCCAATCCATGAACATGGGAAGTATTTCATTTTCTAGTGTTTTCTGCAATTTCTTTCTTCAGCACTTTATAGTTTTCATTATAGAAATCTTTCTCATCTTTGGTTAAGTTTATGCCTAGGCAATTTTTTTTAAAGCTATTGTGAATGGAATTGTTTCCCTGACTTCTTTTTCACAGAGTTTGCTGTCGGTACATAGAAAAACTACTGATTCTTAGGTGGTGATTTTGTATCTTACTACTTTGCTAAAAGTCTTTATCAACTCTAACAGTCTTCTGGTAGAATCATTGTGTCTTCTAAGTCCAAGAGCATATCATAGGCAAACAGGGATAGTTGACTTCTTCCTTTCCTATTTATAGCCCTTTTATTTCTTTCTCTTTCCTTTTTGCTCTGGCTAAGAATTCAAACACGACGTTAAGTAAGAGTGGCGATAGTGGGCACTCTTGGCTCATTTCTGACCTTAGAGGAAACGCGCTCAGTTTTCCCCATTCAGCACACAGCTTTAATCATGCTGTGGTATGAACCTTCTATTCCTAGTTCCTTCAGGACTTTTCCATCAAGGGATGTTAGACTTTGTCAAAGGCCTTTTCTGCATCTGTTTAGATGGTTATGTGGTTCTTGTCCTTAACTCTATTTATATGCTGAATTATGGCAATTGATTTGCCTATGTTAGAGCATCCTTGCATCCTTAGAATGAATCAAACTTGATTGTAATATATGATCTTCTTAGTTGTTGTTGTTGTTGTTAGGTGCTCTCTAGTCGGTATCCGACTCATAGCGACCCTCTGTACAACAGGGGAAACACTATTGTCAGTGCTTCTCTGTTGTTCATAGGGTTTTCAATAGCAGATTGATTTTTGGGAGGGAGTTGCCAGGTCCTTCTCCCAAGCCTACAGCTTCTGGTGTTCCTGGGCGGTCTCCCATCCAGGTACTAACCAGGCCCGACCCTGCTTAGCTTCTGAGATCTGATGGGATCGGATGCCACAGGGCTACCACTGCAGGCATCTTCTTAGTATGTAGTTGAATTTGGCTTGCAAATATTTTACTGAGAATTTTTACATGAATGTTCATCAAGAAATTTAGCTGATAGTTTTCTTTTTGTTGTGGTGGTGGTGTCCTTACCTGGTTTTGATATCAGGGCTTCATCAAATGAAGCCCTGGCTTCACTGTCTTCATAGAATGAACTTGGAAGTGTTCCTTCTTTTTCTACTTCATGGACTAGTTTAAGGAGCATTAATGTTAGATCTTCTTTTAAGGTCTGGTAGAATTCAGCAGTGAAGCCATCTGGTCCTGAGTTTTTCTTTGTTGGAAATTTTTTTTTTAAATTACAGTCTCAATCTTGTTGCTCCTTATTGGTCTGTTTAGGTTTTGTGTATCGTCTTTGCTCAATTTCGGCAGGTCATGTGTATATAGAAATTTATCCATTTACTCTAGATTTTCCAGGTTATTTAGTATAGCTTTTCAAAATATTCCCTAATGATGGTCTGGATTTCAGTGGAATCTGTTATAAGTATCACCATTTTCGTCCCTAATTTTATTAATTTGTGTCTTCTTTCTTTTTCTTTCAGTTAGTTTGACTAGAGCTTTGTTGATATTGTTTATCCTCTCAAAAAAATTCTTTATTTCATTGATCCTTTGCATTGTGCTTTTAGTTTCCATTTCATTAATTGTGGCTCTGATCTTTAGCATTTCTTTCTTTCCACTAATTTTCGGATTGGATTGTTCTTGTTTTCCTAAGACCTGCACATACATCATCCTTGGTGTTGTTGTTAGTTGTGTCCGACTCATAGCGACCCTCATAGGGTTTTCAATGGCTGACTGTTTCGGGATTGCCTTGGGAGTGGATTGCCAGGCCCTTCTCCCATTTTTGCGGTGCTGGGAATCAAACCCAGGACCCCAGAGACTTCAGAACAGTGCTCTACCAACTGAGCTAAATCCCAGCCCCACATATATCATTAGGTTATTTATTTGAGATCTCTCTAATTTTTTAATGTAGGCATTTATAGCTATGTAGTTCCCTCTTAGAGCTGATTTCATTGTGTTCCACAAGTTCTGATACGTTGTGTTTTCATTTTTATTTGATTCTAGGAACTTTTTAAAATTCCTCCCCTGATTTATTCCCTGGACCACTGATCATTCAGTGGTGTATTGTTCAATCTCCTTGTGTTTGTGTATTTTCTGTAGTTTCTCTTGCTATTGACTTCTAATTTTATTCAATTATGATGAGATAGCATGCAAGAAGTTGGTTTATTTATTTTGTATTTGTTAAGACTTGCTTGATGGCCTAAAATATGATCTGTTTTGGAGAAGATTTCATGGGCTTATGAGAATAATATGTTTTCTGCAGCTGTTGGGTGGAATACTCTGTAAATGTCTGGTAAGCCCATTTTATCTGTACTGTTGTTTAACTCTGATGTTTGCTGAATTTTTGTCTGGGTGGTCTGTCTGTTGCTAAGAGTAGAATATTGAAGTCACCCACTATTATCATGCTGAAGTTGATCATGCCTTTATGTCCAGCAATGTTTATGAAATCGAGTGTAGGAATACTTGGTGCATATGTGTTTGCCATTGTTACATCTTCTTGACGGAATATTCCCCTTGTCAATTTGAAATGGCCTTCTTTGTCTCGTCTGACTAATTTTGGTTTGAACTAGACTGGGTCAGATATGAGTGTAGCTACTCCTGCTTGCTTTTGAATTCCATTTCCGAAATATCTTTTCCATCCTTTCACCCTAACATTTTATTTGTGTTTGCCAGTGAAGTATGTTTCTTGGAGCCAAAAAATAATTGAGTTCTCAGCTATATCACTCCTAGGTATATATCTAAAGGAATATAAGTCAACTTACCACAGAGATACCTGCTCTCAGCCATGTTTATTGCAATGCTATTCACAATAGCCAAGATACGGTTTCAAACTGGGTGTCCATCAACAGAAGACTAATAAAGAAAACAAGGTATATATACATCATGGAGTTTTATTCAGCCATAAAGAAGAATGAAATTATGGCACTTACAGGAAAAATGGATGGTGCTAAAAATCCTCATTTTTAGTGAGATAAGCTAGACACAGGAAAACAAAAACAAATCACATTTTTTTCTCATATGCAGACATTAAATTGAGATATATAAATATAGATAGATATAGATACAGATATAGATGGTCTGGGATTTAGCTCAGTTGGTAGAGCGCCACTCTATAGTTTCCAAGGTCCCAAGTTCAATTCCCAGCACTGCAAAAATGGGAGAAGGATGTTGCAATCCACTCCCAAAACAAGCAGCCATTGAGAACCCTATAAGGGTTGCTATGAGTCGGACTCCACTTGATGACTTATAACAACAACAATAGTAAATATAGATGCCTGCAGCCATAGCACTGTGGTGTCTGATCCCTTCAGATCTCAGAAGCTAAGCAGGGTCAGGCCTGGTTAGTTCTTAGATGGGAGACCACCTGGGAACACCAGGAGCTATAGGCTTGGGAGGAGGACCCGGCAGCCCACTCCCAAAAATCAATCCACCATTGAATATCCTATGAGTAGCAGAGAAGCCCTGACAACAGTGTTTCACTGTTGTACTTAGGGTCGCTATGAGTTGGAGGCTGACTCAACCACATCTAACAACAACAGCATAGGTATAGATACAGCGACAGATGTGGATGCAGATGTCACTGTTGTTAGGTGCTATTGAGTCAAGTCCAACACAAAGTAACAATAGAACAAAACATTCCCCGATTCTGTGACAGGAACATGGTTTTATTTATGTTATTATTGTTGTGGACACAGTGTCAATCCATCTAGCTGAGAGTCTTCCTCTTCTTCATTGACCTGCCAAGGAGCCAAACATGATGTCCTTCTCCAGGGATTGGTTCCTCCCGACTACATGTCTGAAATACATAAGATGCAGTCTAGCCATCCTGGCCTCCAAAGAGCACTCCAGTTGCACTTTTTCAAGGAAGGATCTCAAATTCAATATTCGTCTCCAGCACCATAATTCAAAATCATCAATTCTTCTCCTGTCTCCCTTATTCAATGTACGACTTTCAAACAATATGACACTACAGAAAATACAATGACATGTTTGGAATTTCAGCTGAAACTTGTCCACCATGGGTAACCTTGCTGGTATCTGTAATACTAGTGGCATAAATTTCAGCATCACAGCAACATGCAGGCCCCCAGAGTACGGCAAACTGGCAGACCCATGGGGGATGTGTGTACACATATATTTGGGGCTGCAATTTGGCTCAGTGTGTAGAGTGCTTCTCTGTGTTCGATCCTCAGTACCACAGAAATGGTGGAAGAACCTAGCAGCACACTCCCAAAAGAATCCCAAAACAATAAGCCATTGAAAACTCTATGAATAGCAGAGAAGCACTGACATATTGATGGGTATGGCACAGTGTCAGGGAGTGTTTTGTTTTGCTTTACATAAGGTCACTATGAGTTGGCCTGCACTCAACACCTGACTCAGCACCTAACAAAAACAAATGTGTGTGTGTGTATTTGGATACATATGCATAGTATTTTAATATATGTCATGAAAGTAGACCTATACTCGGAGGAGAAAGGGGACTAAAGAGAGGTGGTGGGGGCAATAAAAAAGGGTAATATGGGAAAGGAAAAGAAATCACATTTTTCTCTTGAAGGCATTATGTGGATTTAGATATCTACACACATATACATGCAACTGTACCACCGTGGCATCCAATCCCATCAGATCTCGGAAGCTAAGCAGGGTCTGGCCTGGTTAGTTTCTTGGATGGGAGACTGCCCAGGTGCTGTAGGCTTGGGAGAAGGACCCGGCAACCCACTCCCAAAAAACAATCATCCATTGAAAACCCTATGAATAGCAGAGAGGCACTGACAATAGTGTTTCCCCTGTTGTACATAGGATTACTATGAGTCAGACACCAACTTGACAGCACCTAACAACAACAACACATACACACATACACACACATATGCATAAACAAGACATACAAACAGAAGGAGCCCATTGGTGGAGAGGAAGGGGATTGATAGGGGGAAGTGTTCACGGGTGGGTAACGGTGGAGGTGAACCTGAGCATTGTAGAATGACATACATGCATATGAAAATGTCATACTGGAACCCCCTCATTTCAACACTAAATAAATGAATGAGTAAAAGTAGTTGGGTCCCAGTTTTAGTCCAGTCTGCTAGCCTGTGTCTATTTTTTTTTTCTCTCCTGGTACTGGTGGGTTGAACCCAGGGCCTTGCAAGGGCTTTACCACTGAGCTACACCCTCAGCCTTTTTTAAAAAATATTTTTATCAAAGACCACTACAGGAAAAGTTTCTATCTTAAACAGAAATGGAACCCAAGGACATATGGAAAAATACTACATAGTAAAAGATAGAGAAGACTTGGATGGGAAACTTAGATAGGAAGGGGGGAGGGGGGAAACATAGAGGAGGGTAAGGGGTAACCTATATGTATAATGCTTATCAAATTGCATATATGAAAATTGTCACAACGAAAAGCATGTCAAAATGAATCACATTATGATGTACATTAAAAATTTCTAATAAAAAAATATTTTTATGTTGTAATAGGGCTTCAGTAAGTTACCCATGCTGCCTCTGGCCTCGAACTTGTGACCTGCCTCTACCTCTGAGTTGCTGGGATCACAGCCATGTGCCACCATACCTGGCTCCCCTGTGTCTTTTTATTGGAGAAGCGAGACCATTACCATTCAGAATTATCATCAAAGGTATGTATTAATTCCTGCCGTTTTTTGTCATTGTAATGATTGGTATTTCTTAATCCTCATATCTTATCTATTCTTCTAATGAGATTTTTTTCTTTCCTATATCTTCATGGCTGTGTTTACCTTTCTCTTCAGTGTGTAAGATTCCTTTAAGTATCTTCTGTAGGGCAGATTTGTTATTGTTATTAGGTGCTGTAGAGTCGAGTCTGACTCATAGCGGCCCTTTGTACAGCAGACAAAGCACTCCCCTACGCTGTGCCCTGCCAGGCACTATGTCAGTGCTTCTCTGCTATTTGTAGGGTTTTCAGTGGCAGATTGTTTCAGGAGTGGGTTGTCAGGTCCTTCTTCCTAGCCTGCAGCACCAGGTGTTCCCAGGAGGTCTCTCATCCAAGGACTAACCAGGCTGACCCTGCTTAGCTTCCAAGAATGGGCGGAATCAGATGCTAGGCTTAGTGGTCATGAATTCTTTTAGTTTGTATTTATCATGGAAAGTTTTTATTTCTCTTTCAGTTATGAAGGATAGCATTGCTGGGTACCATAATCTAGGCTGGTAGTTATTGCCTCTCAGGACTTAAGAGACAACATTCTGTACCTGCCTGGCTTTTAGAGTTTTAATTGATAAATCTGCTGTCACTCTCATGGGTTTTTGTTTATACCTACACTTATCTCTTGCAACTTTCGATATTCTTTCTTTGTTATATATACTTAAGATTATAACTATAATATGACTTGGGGAGGTCCTTTCCTGGTCCTGTCTGTTTGGCACTCTAAATGCCTTCTGAACCTGGATGACCACCTGTTTCCCAAATTTGGGGATTTTTCTGTTACCATTTTATTGATTATGCTTTCTACACCTTTAGCTTGTACTGCTTATTTTTCTTGTATGCCCATGAGACATAAATTTGGCCTTTTAATGGTGTCCCTATGGTCTTGTGTGTTCTGTTTAAACTATCTTAATTTTTTCTTTATTGGTGTCTGAATGTGCTAATTCATCTATTTTTTCCTAAAGCCCTGATATTCTGTCTTCCACTTGATCCAAGCGACTGGTCAGACATTTTACTGAGTTTTTATTTGACTTATTGAGATTTTCATTTCCAAAATTTCCACTTGATGTTTTAAAATAGTTCCACCTCCTTATTGAATTCCTCTTTCATAGCCTCTATTGTCTTCCTTATTTAATTCAGCTGTTTACTTGCATTCTCTCTCTCTCTCTCCCTCCCTCCCTCTCTCTCTCTCTCTCTCTCTCTCTCTCTCTCTCTCTCTCTCTCTCTCTCTCTTCCACTCTCCATGACTTGGGGGTTGAATCCAGGACCTTACATGTACTTTGCAAGTGCTCTACCACTCGGCTACATCCTCAGCCCGTTTTTATTTTATTTTTTTATTTTCAGACAGGATGTCCCTAAGTTGCACAGGCTGCCTTTGGCCTCAAGCTTGTGATCCACCTCTCAAGTTGCTGGGATTACAGGTGTGAGCCATTGCACCCAGCCATTTGTGTTCTCTTTGAATTCATTCATGTCCTCTTTGATTTTGTCAAACGTCCTTATCATCATCCTTTTGAATTCTTTGCCTAGGATGTTGTCCCCTTCACCATGATTGGAATCTGTTAGTGTGGAGTTGTTAACTTTTGGTGGAGTTATATTGCCTTGTTTTTTTCATATTTATTGTGTTTCTGTGTTGGGATTTCCCCTTCTGCGGCCAAATAGTATGTTGACTGTTTTAACCTCCTATATTTATCGAAAATGCCATGGATAACAGAGCAGCACTGACGTAGTGCCAGGCATGGCATGGTGTCAGGTAGTGTTTTATTCTGTTGTACATTGGGTCACCATGAATTGGCTCCGACTCAATAGCACCTAACAGTAACAGCAATGTGTTTTTAGCTGTTCACAGGCATATTCACAATGTTCTGGTGAGAGTAGGATGTGGTCAGGCTGACGTCAGGTTTTCCCCACTGGCCAGTGTGTGTGGCTCATGAGCTAAGTAGCCAAGTTGCTTAGGTCACCATTGCCACCTGATACCTAACACCACTTTGTTGTTGTTGATAGGTCCTGTCAAGTCAGGTCCAACTCATAGTGGCCCCATATGGGCAACAGAATGAAACACTCCCTGATTCCATGACAGGAACACTATCTTAATCTAGTTTAAGTCCATTGTTGCAGTCACTGTGTCAACCCATCTAGCTGAGGATTTTCCCCTTTGTCATTGACTTGCCACTCACCCAAACTTGATGTGTTTCTCCAGGGATTGGTCCATCTTGACCATATATCCAATATGTAAGATGCAGTCTAGCCATCCTTGCTTCCAAGGAGCACTCTGGTTGCACTTCTTCTAGGACAGATCTGTTGGTTCTTTTGGCAGTCCATGGTATATTCAATATTCATCTCCAGCACCATAAATCAAAAGCATCAGTTCTTCTCCTGTCTCCCTTATCCAATGTTCAGCATTCAAAACCATATGATGCCACTGAAAATTCCATGGCATGAGTCAGGCGCACCTTCATCTTCAATGTGACATCATTATTTTTCAACACTTTAAAGAGGGCTTTTGCAACCGCTTTTCCCAATGCAATGTTTCTTTTGATTTCTTGACTACTGCTCCCAGGGGCACTGATTATAAAACCAAGTAAAACAAAATCTTGGACAACCTCAACCTTTTCTCCATTTATCATGAAGTTGCATACTGACCCAACTGTAAAGATTTTTGTTTGGTTGATGTTGAGGCGCAATCCATACTGAAGGCTGCATTCTTTGATCTTCATCAGTGAATGTTTCAAATCCTCTTCACTTTCAGCAAGTAAAGTTGTGTCAGCTGCATAACACAGGTTGTTAATTAGTCATTCTCCAATCCTGATGCTATGTTTTTCTTCATGAAGTCCAGCTTCTCAGATTATTTGCTCCCCATAGAGATTGAAGAGGTCCAGTGAAAGGATGCAACCCTGATGCACACCTTTCTCCACTTTAAGCCATGCAATGTTTCCTTGTTCTGATTGAACAACTGCCTCCTTGACCGCATATAGATTCCTCATGAGTATAATTAAGTGCTCTGGTATTCCCATTCTTCACAATGTTATCCATAATTTGTTATGATTCACAAACCCAAATGCCTTTGCATAGTTGATAAAACATAGATAGACATCTTTCTGGTGTTCTCTGCTTTTGACTAATATCCATCTGACATCAGCAATGATGTCCCTGGTTCCACCCCCTCTTCTGAATCCAGTTTGATTTTCTAGCAGTACTGTCTATATACTGCTGCAGTCGCTTTTGAATGATCTTTAGCAAAATTTTACTTGCATGTGATATTAATGATATTGTTCAATAGTTTCCACATTTGATCGAATCCCCTTTCTTGGGAATAGACACAAATATGGATCACTTCCACTTGACCAGGTAGCTATTTTCCAAATCTCTGGGCATAAACAAGTTAGCACCGTCAGTGCTGCATCTATTTGTTGAAATATCTCTACTGGTGTTCTATCAATTCCCAGAGCCCTGTGTTTTGCCAATTCCTTCAAGGCAGCTTCCACTTCTTCCTTTAGTGCCATTGGTTCTTGCTCATATGCAGCCTCTTGAAATGGTTGGTCATCCACCAATTCTTTTTGGTATAATGACTCTGTGCATTATTTCCATCTTTTTTTATATATTTACAATGTCATTTAATATTTTCCCTATAGAATCCTTCAGTGTTGCCACTTGAGGCTTAAATTTTTTATTCTATTCCTTAAGCTTGAGAAAAACAGAATGTGTTCTTCCCTTTTGGTTTTCTATCTCCAGCCCTTTGCACATGTCATTATAATATTTGATTTGCCTTCTCAAGCTGCCCTTTTAAATCTTCTCCTTAGTTCCTTAACTGCATCATATTTTCCTTTTACTTTAGCAGCTCAATGCTCAAATGCAAGTTTCAGAGTCTCTCTCTCTCTCTCTCTCTCTCTCTCTCTCTCTCTCTCTCTCTTTGGTACTGGGGGTTGAACCCAGGGCCTTGTGCTTGCATGCTTTATAAGTACTGAACCACTGAGCTGCACCCCCAGCCCATTGCTTTTTACTTTTTGAGACACGGTCTCACTAAGTTACACAGACTGCCTCTGGTCTCGAACTTGTGATCCTCCTGCCTCCGCCTCCAGAGCCACTGGGATTACAGGCGTACGCCACTGTGCCCAGCTCTCAGAGTCTCTTTTGACATGTAATTTGGTCCTTTCTTTTATTCCTGTCTTTGTAATAGCCTTTTGCTTTCTTTCCTCATGAATCATGGCTTTGATGTCATGCCACAAGTCATATGGTCTTCGATCATTAGTGTCTAATGTATTAAACCTGTTCTTGAGGTGGTCTCTGAACTCAGGTGGGATATACTCAAGGTCATGCTTTGGCTCTCATACACTTGTTCTAATTTTCTTCAGCTTCGATTTGAATCTGCATATGAGCAGTTGATGGTCTGATCCACTTTCAGCACCTGGTCTTGTTCTGACTTTTGATATTAAGCTTTTCTGTCATCTCTTTCCACAAATGTAGTCAATTTGGCTCCTGCATGTTCCCTCTGGTAAATTCCATATGTATAATCACTGTTTATGTTGGTGAAAAAAAATGTTTTTGCAATGAAAATGTCCTTGGTTTGACAAGATTCTATCATGCAATCTCCAGCAATGTTTCTGTCACCAAGGCCATATTTTCCAACTACTAAACCTTCTTTTTTGTTTCCAATTTTTGCATTCTAGTCACCAGAAATTATCAGTACATCCTGATTGCATGTTTGATCTATTTCAGATTGCAGAAGCTGGTAAAAATCTTCCCTATCTTCATTTGTGGCCTTAGTGGTAGGTGCGTAAATTTGAATGAGAGTCATATTAACTGGCCTTCCTTGTAGGCATATGGATATTATTCTATCACTGACAGCATTGTACTTCAGGACAGAATGTGAGATGTCTTTTTTGATGATGAATGCAACCCCATTTCTCTTTAAGCTATCATTCCTGGCATAGTAGACCATATGATTATCTGATTCAAAATGGCCCAGGCTGGTCCATATTAGCTCACTGATGCCTAGAATGTGGACGTTTGTATATGTGCTCCATTTCTCTTTTGACAATTTCTAATTTTTCTAGATTCATACTACATACATTCCAAATTCCCATTATTAATGGATATTTCCAGTTGTTCTTCTTCATTTTGAGTCACGCCACATCAGCAGATGGAGGTCCCTGGGGCTTTACCTCCTTTCTGTCATTGAAGTAAACTCGACTGTGAGGAGGCAACTCTTCCCCAGCTGGCTTTTGAGTTCCTTCCAACCTAAGGGGGCTCATTTCCCAGCACTCTACCTTACAATGTTTTTCTGCTATTCATAGTGTTTTCAGTCGCTCATTGTTTTGGGAGTGGGGTGCCAGGACCTACTCCCAAGTCTGTCAAACCTGTCCACCATGGGTGGCTCTGCTAATATCAGTAATACCAGTAGCATAGCTTTCAGCATCATAGCAACATGCAAGCCCCTGCATTGTGGTAATCTGACAGACGTGTGTGGGAAAACCACTTTAAAAACAGAAAACTCATTTAGAGAACGGATGCTCTCTAGCCATTCCCAGTTTATTCCAAGCTTCCAGAGGAAGGTGCGTGGGAACTGTCCACCATCTTTCCTCCCTCTCCTAGGATTTTCTACATACAAGATCATGCGCGAATAAAAGGAGTTTCACTTCTTTTCAGATATCCATATTTGAATGGATATCTTTATCGTATCTGATTGCATTGTCTACTGCCTCCAGGATAGTGTTTTGTTTTGGTTATTTTGGTTTTGGTTATTTTTTTGCTTTGTATTGTTTCTAGTGCAGGGGGTGGAAACTAGGGCCTTGCCCATGCTTGTCAAGTACCCTGTCCCTGAGCTACCTCATACAAAGCTGAACAAAAGTGGTAACCGTGAAATTCTTTTCAGTTTTCCTGATCCATGAAACAAGAATCAGTCTTTCATCATTAAGTATGACATTAAGTACATGAGTTTTGTAAGCCCCTTTATCAGGGTGATGAAGTTCCTTCCTATTTTGGATTTTGGGGGAAGTTTTTTTATCATCCATACAGACTAAATATTGTCAAATTATTTTTCTGTATATATGGAGGTGGTGGGGCTGGGATTTAGCTCAGTTGATGGAGTGCCACTGTGCAGTCTCTGAGGTCCTGAGTTCGATTCCCAGCACCACAAAAACAGGAGAAGGAAGTGGCAATCCATTCCCAAAGCAATCCTGAAACAATCAGCCATTGAAAACCCTGTAAGGGTTGCTATGAGTCAGATATGACTCGACGGCACCTAACAGCAACAACAGCAATGGAGATGGTCAAGTGGGTCTTGTTCCTTATCGTATTAATACACCTCATTACATTAATTGATTTGGGGATGTTAATGCAGGCTTACATTTCTGGGACAAATTTCCTTAGGCTGTGATATGTAATCCTTTTTATATATTGCTAAATTCACTTTGCTGATATTTTGTCAAGCATTTTTCATCAATATTCATGAAGGATATTGATCTGGGTTCTTATTTTCTTATGATATTTTTGTCTGGCTTGGGATCAGGCTAATACTCGCCTCAAAGAATAAGTTGATAAATGTTCCTTCCTCCTCTATTTTCTGGAAGAGCTTGTGGAATGTCAATATTATTTCTTGTTTAACTATTTGATAGAATTCACCAGGGAAGATAGCTGGGCCTGCGTTTTTCTTTGCAGGAAAACTTTGAGTTCCTTTTTTTTTTTAATTGTCATAAGTGCATTCAGATTTTCTATTTATTCCAGAGTGAATTGGGTGATCTGTGTCCCTCTAGAACTTATGCG
>VMDO01003117.1:127129-150917 GCA_007922755.1 Pedetes capensis
TTTTTTTTTTTTTTTTTTTTTTTTTTTTTTTTTTTTTTTTTTTTTTTTTTTTTTTTTTTTGCGGTACTGGAGGTTGAACCCAGGGCCTTGCGCTTGCATGCTTTGCAAGAGCTGGGCCACTGAGCTGCACCATAGCCCATTTTTTTAGTTTTTTTGAGACAGGGTCTCACTAAGTTACACAGACTGCTTCTGGTCCCAAACTTGTGATCCTCCTGCCTCCACCTCCCAAGCCACTGGGATTACAAGCGTGCGCCACCGCGCCCGGCTCTTTTGTTCATCTTTTCAAAGAAACTACTTTTGGTTTTGGTGGATCTCACTGTGGTTTACCTCTTTTCTAGAAACTTGTTTCCACGGCAGTCTTTTCTATTTCCTCCTTTCTGCTTGCCTTGGCCTTAGTTTGCTTTTCCTTCTTAGATTCTTAAGGTGAAAGAACAGACTGCAGATTCTAGGTCTTTCTTTTCTTGTTTAACTATTTGATAGAATTCACCAGGGAAGATAGCTGGGCCTGCGTTTTTCTTTGCAGGAAAACTTTCAGTTCCTTTTTTTTTAAATTGTCATAAGTGCATTCAGATTTTCTATTTATTCCAGAGTGAATTGGGTGATCTGTGTCCCTCTAGAACTCATGAGGATATTTCCCCAGTTGCCTAATTTGTTGGGACAAAGTTGTCCATAATATTCCCTTAAAATCTGTTATAGGCTACATAATTTCCTCCAAGCACTCCTTTCCAGCACACAGTACCTGTAGATATGTTGTTTGTTTGGCCAAAGTCATTTCAAGGTACTTCGGATTTCCCAAATTTCTTTCTGTAGTTTTCTATTTTAATCCCATTGTGATCAAAGAACACTCTTTTTATGACTTCTTTTTTTTTAATTTACTAAGAGATGTTTTATGTCCTAGAATATGGCCTATCCTGGAGAATATATCATGCACACTTGTAAAAAATATATATTCTGCTGTTGTTAGATGATCTATAGATATGTTAGGGTAAGTCAACTGCTAATGTCAAATCTTTTTCTTATGTTCCTGTCCTATTAATTATTGGAAAAGGGAGTTTTGGGGTTGGAGGTGTAACTTAGTGGTAGAGAACTTGCCTAGCATGTACAAGGTCCTGGGTTCCTTCCCCAGTGTTGCTACTGTTGTGAGATGTCATTGAGTCTGACTCATAGTGACCCCATGTACAACAGAATGAAACACTCCCAGACTCTGTGCCAGGCACACAATCTTTTTTATGTTTAAGCCCATTGTTGCAGACACTGTGTCAATCCATTTAGTTCCTCTCTTTCATTGACCTGCTACTCTCCCAAATATGATGGACTTCTCCAGGGATTGGTCCCTCCTGACAACATGTCCAAAATACGTAAGACGCAGTTTAGCCATCTTTGCTTCCAAGGAGCACTCTGGTTGTACTTCTGTTACAATGGATTTGTTGGTTCATTTGGCAGTCCATGGTATATTCAATATTCATCTCCAGTGTCATAATTCAAAAGCATGAATTCTTCTCCTGTCTCTCTTATTCAACATCCAGCTTTCATAAGCATATGATGTGACTGAAAATACCCTGGCATGAGTCAGGCACAACTTCGTCTTCAATGTGACATCTTTAGTTTCCAACACTTTAAAGAGGTCTTTTCCCACAGCTTTTCCCAATGCAATGCATCTTTTGATTTCTTGACTGCTGCTTCCATGGGTGTTAGTTATAGCACCAAGTAAAGAAAAATCTTGGACAACCACTGAAGTTGCTTACTAACCCAGAAAAGATATATTCTAATACCATTTTAGTTCATGGTTCTGTTTGGTTTGGTGGTTTTTTGTTGCTGTTGTTGTTGTTGTTTTGCTATTATTAAAAATTCAGACTGAACATGTAGTTCAGTGGTAGAGAACTGCTTGAGGTTTGGGGTTAGATTTCCCTACCACTGGGGGGGAAAAAAAAGTCTTTTCCTAGCAGTTATTCTGAGAATTACAATATGCATCTTAATTTAAAATAATCTATTTAGGAGTAATATTAATTTAATTCCAAGAGTACACAGAAACTTTAATATATCTTCCTTTCCTTCCCTATCCTTTATGCTAATACTATCATAAATTACATCTGGGTGTGTTATAAACAACTAGGCAGTTTCATAATTATTGTTTTATGTGGCTGTACTTTATATAAATTAAGAGAAGAAAAGTGTAAAATCCCATTTATGGTATCTTTTATATTTACCTATATAATGACCTTTATGGGTGTTGTTTATTTCTTCCTGCAGAGTCAAGTTACCATCTGGTGTCATTTCTTTGTAGATTGAAGGACTTTCTTTAGTCTTTTTTTCTTTCTTTTTTTTTTTTTTTTTGGCGGTACTGGGGATTGAACCCAGGGCCTCACGCTTGCATGCTCTGCAAGTGTTGGACCACTGAGATGCACCGTCAGCCCATTTTTTTTACTTTTTTTGAGACAGGGTCTCACTAAGTTATGCAGACTGCCTCTGGTCTCGAACTTTCCATCCTCCAGCGGAGATTACAGGCGTGTGCCACCGCGCCTGGCCTCTGTGGGCCTTTTTGTAAGGCAGTTGTGCTGGAACAGATTCTTTCTGTCTTTGTCTATCTGAGAGTGTTTCTGCTTTGACTTCATGTCTGAAGGATAATTTTGCTTAATATGAAACTCCCAAATGATTGGCTTATTCTTTCAGTACTTTGAATGTGTTGCTGTACTACCCCCGACCCCCATTGTTTCTGAAGATGAGTCAATCATAACTGCCTGGGGTCCTCTTGTGTGTGATGAATCATCTCACTGTTGCTGCTTTGAAGATGCGTTGGAATCACAATCTTTGACTATGATATATCTAGGTATTGTTGTTGTTAGGTGCCGTCGAGTCGGTAGACTCAGAGCAACCCTCATAGGGTTTTCAATAGCTGACTGTTTCGGGATTGCCTTGGGAGTGGATTGCCAGTTCCTTCTCCCATTTTTGCGGTGCTGGGAATTGAACTCGGGACCTCAGAGACTGCAGTGCAGCGCTCTACCAACTGAGCTAAATCCCAGCCCATATATCTAGGTATAGAGACGCTTATCCTATTTTTGTGGGCTGAATGTTTGTGTCCCCCCAAAATTTATCTGCTGAAGTCCTAATCCTTCAGGTGATTGTTTGAGGATGGGACCTTTTGGTATCAGGGAGATAGATTAGGTTCATGAAGACAGAGCCCTTGCGACCAGGGCTACTGCCTTTATAAAAAGGCCAAGGAGGCTGGGGATGTGGCTCATGTTGGTAGAGCGCTCACCTAGCATGCCTGAGGCCCTGGGATCTGCCTCCAGCACCAAAACAAAAAAGACTCTCCCACCTTGTGAAGCATCATCTATGAGCCAGTGACAAGGCTCCACCTACGAACTGGGAAGTGAGCCTTCACCAAAATGACGCAGCAAATCCAACCTAGTTTGGGATTTTTTTTTCTTTTTTCTTTTCTTTTCTTTTTTTTTTTTTTTTTGCGGTACTGGGGGTTGAACCCACAGCCTCGTGCTTGCATGCTCTGCAAGTGCTGGACCACTGAGCTGCTGCCTCCAACCCTTTTTTTTTTTTTTTTTACTTTTTGAGACAGGGTCTCGCTAAATTACGCAGACTGCCTCTGGTCTCAAACTTGTGATCCTCCTGCCTCTGCCTACCCCGCCGCTGGGATTACAGGCATGCGCCACCACACCCAGCTTCTGGTTTGGGATTTCTCAATCTCTAGACCTATAAAAGGGCTGGGATTTAGCTCAGTGGGTAGAGCGCTACACTGCAGTCTCTGAGGCCCTGAGTTCAATTCCTAGCACCACAAAAATGGGAGAAGGGCCTGGCAATCCACTCCCAAGGCAATCCCGAAGCCCTCAGCCATTGAAAACACTATGAGGGTTGCTATGAGTTGTTTACCAACTCGACGGCACCTAACAACAACAACAACAACAGACCTATAAAAAGTTTCTGTTGTTTCTAAGCTACTCAGTTTCCACAATTTTGTTAAAGCAAACCTAACAGCCTAAGACTTTCCACTTGGAGTTTGTTGAGCCTATTGTTTGTGCGTATTCAAATTTTTCATTAAATCAGGGAGGCATTTAGCGATTATTTCTTCAAAAATATTTCTTTAATTGGATGGTGCCCCACAGGTAACTGAGATGCCCTATTCAATTTACCTCATTAGCTTTTCTTTCTGTCCTTTAGATTAAATAGTTTCTACTCTTTATCTTCAAGTTTGCCAAATCTTTCTTCTTCTAGTTCAGATATGCTGTTGAGTTCCTACAGTGATTTTTCACTTCAGTTATGACATTTTTTTACTCCAGAATTCCAATATAATTCCTTTTATTCTTTACATCTTGTTGTTTACATTCTCTTTTGGGTGCCTCGCTGTTATCATACTTTGCCTTAACTCAGGCATTTCAAACCTGCAGCCTGTGAGCCACATTTTTTTCATGAACCCCTCATTATGTATATGTATATGTTGTTGTTAGGTACCTTCAAGTCAGTATCCAACTCATAGCGACCCTGCGTACAACAGGTGAAACACTATTGCCAGTGCTTCTCTGCTAGTCATAAGATTTTCAATGGCAGATTGATTTTTGGGAGTGGGTTGCCAAGTCCTTCTCCCAAGCCTGCAGCACCTGGTGTTCTCAGAAGGTCTCCCATCCAAGTACTAACCAGGCACAACCCTGCTTAGCTTTCATGACCTGACAGGATCAGTCACCACAGGGCTACAGCTGCAGGCCCTATCATATATATATATATATATATATATATATATATGTGTGTGTGTGTGTGTGTGTGTGTGTGTGTGTGTGTGTGTGCGTGTGTGTGTGTATCTATTAGCTATATTATATAATTTATATATGGCCCAAGCCAATTCTTTACTCAATGTGGACTGTTGTTGTTGTTGTTGTTGTTGTTAGGTGCCGTTGAGTAGAGTCCAACTCATAGCGACCCTATGTACAGCAGATCGAAACACTTCCTGGTTCTGTGCCAAGCACATGATCTTATTTATGTTTAAGCCCATTGTTGCAGACACCGTGTTAATCCATCCGGTGGACGGTTTTCCTTTTTTTTTGTTGACCGGCTACTCTCCCAAACATGATGTCTTTCTCCAGGGATTGGTCTCTCCTGACTGCATGTCCAAAGTATGTAAGACACAATCTGGCATCCTTGCTTCCAAGGAGCACTCTGGTTGCACTTCTCCTAGGACACTCCTGCTTTCATTGTTTAAACATCATTCCCTGTAGGTCTTTGAACTTGTTTGTAGTAGCTCATGTAAGTCACTGTCTACCAAAAGCAACATCTGGGATTTCCTGGGGCAATTTCTGTTGACTTCTTTTTTTCCTAAGTATGGCTACACTTTCTTGTCTATGATAGAGGTGATCCAAAAATACAGTGAATGTTTAAATTTTTAAAGTTTGTTACAAGAAAAGACATAGTGCCATCAGTCCCCCTCAAAATACTCCCCTTGGCTTTGAACCAATTGATCCCCGCATTCTTGCCACTCATGAAGCAGCTCTGCAAGGCCTCTCTCAGGAGTGTCTTCAGGGTCAGCCTCCATCAAGACGATGCTCCACATCAAATATCACTTCTGGTGCAGCAATTTCTGTCAAACAAAAACATGACAGTGTGTCCTCATCCACCTTATTCACCAGCCCCGGCACCATGTGGTTTCTACTTCTGGCTCTTCCCTAAAGTCAGAATGACCATGAAAGATAAACGTTTTGAATAAAGGACATCGAGGCAACCTTGACAACCCGACTAAAGATACTCATGAAAGAGGACTTCCAGAGCTGGGCACGGTGGTGCACACCTGTAATCCCAGCGGCTTGGGAGGTGGAGACAGGAGGATCGCAGGTTCAAGGCCAGAGGCAGTCTGCATAACTTAGTGAGACCCTGTCTCAAAAAGTAAAAAAATGGGTCGGAGGTGCAGCTCAGTGGTCCAGCACTTGCAGAGCATGGAAGCGCAAGGCTGTGGGTTCAACCCCCATTACCGCAAAAAAAAAAAAAGAAAAAGAAAAAAAGAGGACTTTCAGAAATGTTTCAGAAACTGACAAGAATGATGGGACCAGTGTGTTTGAAGCCAGGGGAATTATTCTGAGGATAATTAATGGCAATATGTCCTACTGTAATAAATTTTTAAAAGTTTAAACATCCAGTTTATTGCTGGGGCTATGCCTCACATGGTTCACAGTTTTTTCAAAAGCTCGGAATTAGGTTAAATATTATAACAAATTCAGATTCTGATTTGCTGTGGGGGTTTGTTGCTGTGTTTATTTGTTCATTTAGTGACTTTCCCAGGTAAATTTTTTCTTTTTTTTTTTTTTTGACAAGGTTTCACTCTGTAGCCCAGGGTGGTTTGGAACTCACAATCCTCTTGCTTCGACCTCCCAAAAGCTGGGATTACAGACATGCACCGCCATGCCTGGCAGAATGGGTGAATTATTTAGAGTCTGGTTCTTCTCCAGTGTACAAACACTGACATTTGCTCTTTTAAAAAAGAAATGCCTTCATTTTTAAATCTAGCATTCTATAGGTTGACCCTGGGTGAGTATAATTTAGCAGTCAACAAACAACTGTAGGAGGTTTCTGTGGGGCACGAGCCTCCCAGTCAAGCCAGGATGTTTGGATGTGTGGCAGCGCTGCACACACAGATATTAAACACAATTCACTTGGGACCCTCGGGAGAGGGCCATGGACTCCTGCAGCCCTCGGGATGCCGGCAGAGATGGGAGAGAGGAAAAGTCTTGGGTGCCTTTTCCTTCTAGGGACAAACATAGCTCTTTATTTCTCTCCTCTTTATCAGGGCGGTGAGAAATCCCAAAGCGTACAGCTTTAAGTGCTAGCAGCTCCTATACAGTCTCAAGGGCAGATGCTTCCATGTTGATGGTCCAGGAGAGAGTGAGTTCTTTCCTTGTTGATGGTCATGGCAGGAGAGCGTTCTTTCTTCACCGAAGGTTTGGGCAAAAAAGGAAAGGTGGAGCTGCCACAGTGCAGCTCCTTATATAGCTCTCCCACAGAATAGCCTGAGCCAATCAGTTTTGAGTCCAATTGTCCAATCAGGTTCGGAGGCTTTGTGAATGGTTTTGTACAAACATCCAACCAAGTTACTTTCATTTTCCCTAGATTTCTAATTTACAAACCAGACCTTCAAAAGCCGTTTTCCCAGTTTGGGGGTTTTTGCCAATTTCCTCCCAATTTCTCCCTACAGGTTTTGCTTAAACACCTTCTAGTGAGGTGGGACACACATTCAAAGTTCCTGCAGTTTGCACAGTTGTCCCAGTTTTCACTTTCTACTCATGCAGAGCCTCATGGCCACCCCAGTAAAAACCTCCTCTATATCCCAAACATGCATACACCCCTGCACGTGTGCACCGCCTCCTAGCTCCCCAGGAATGCGTGGAGCCTTATCAAATCCCCATGGCCATCCCATTTCCCAGATCACTCTTCAATTTTTGGCCAATTGCTGCTTCCCTCACTCCATGTCTCCCTCACTCCACAGCCTCAGGCCACTGTGATATTGGTCTTCTTTAATTGTTTGCTACAGAGATGGCAATTGCTTTTGACAGTGTATTCGGACATGGTGCTTTGCTCTGGGACTCCAAATTAGATCAGGCCTGTCCAGCAGCTGCAGGACTTCTGAATCTCATGGCTACATCATAGAGAGGTGGACAGCAACCGTTCCACCTTGAAATGGCACAGACCTAGTCTTTGTCAACCAAGGCTCAGTGGTTTTTTATCGAACAAATTCCTTTCAGTTTGTTGTATGTTTTGGTGAGTTCCCAGAGTTCTGCAATAGTTGGTCTTTGACAACTTTGTCCAATTTTAGCACTGATTTCTTTAAGACAGGATTTGCTGAGGTCTTCCTTCTACCTTCCACCCATTAGACCTTAGGCTCCATTAACACTCTCGTTTCAAGCTCTTCATATCAAGGGACCTGTAGACAAATGAAGGAGCCACCATTCTGGTGGGAGAAACTGACCTGGTCATAAGAAAGAAAGAGCACTTCTGCTAAATGATGGAGACAGGAAGCCACATATCTGGCACCTTGGTTATTTTCCGGTCACTTCCTAGTATACTTTTGCCCAGTTTGATGGTAAATGGCCAAGTATCACCACCATGACCTGAATAGTGCCTGGTGACCAACGCTTCAGACCCCTCAGAGATGACGGTCTGGGTCACGCCACCGTATCAGCCATCTGGACCATTACAGGTGCAACTTAAGGAGGAGAACCTTCTAGAACAGATAGAAGTGGAAGCAGTGAGTGTCCGCTGTGGCCTCAAGATCAGCTGTGGAGGGAGGCTCACGTCACTCATGATTCTCCTGAGTTTCTCCCAGGGAAAATGTCCACAGAGCCCCAAAGGAGTCACTTGGGGGGAATTATTACACGAAGCAAGATAAATCAAATGGCGCGTGGGGTGGGCTGGACTCTCCACCATGTGGGACTGAAATGTTTCCCAGCCGCTGAGAAGATTGTCAGCTGAGCCCCCCTTTCTCCCTTGCACCGTGCCCCTGGGTGAAGGCAGCCTTCTTGACCAATTGAAGGCCCCTTTCCTAGGTGATCCACCTCCCAGGACTGGTCCAAATGAGGGTATAAAGACTTATGCCACGCCACGGGGGGGGGGAGCCCCAAGCAGCCATGCAGCGCTATGGCTCCATGAAGGGTTGCCCGAGATTTTTGTTGCAAGCGCGTGACAATTCAATCCATGTAGCGCTAAGGTTCCATGAAAGGTTGTCCAACTCCATGAAGGGTTGCCCGAGATCTTTGTTGCAAGCACGTGACAATTCAATTCATCTCGATGTTCCCTCCGAGTACCTGGACTCCCCGCAAAGGTGCTGGGCAGAGAGCAGCTCTCAAGAAACTTCTTCTACCTGAATCCATTCCTAGTCTACTCACAGGGGAGCCCAGCCTGCAGCAATTACTGTTTCCCTGATTCGGTGCAATCATACAAATTAAGCCCAACAATGACTGCGAATCAATCCTCCTTCTCCATTTTCTTGGCAGCTGCCGGAGAGGGAAGGAGGTACAAACCAAAACCAAGAAGCTACACAACAGTTGTTAAAGTTGAGGGCGACTGTTTTATGAATGGATAATTAAACCCTTTCGGATAACAATGTCTAAATGATGAAAAATGTTGCCTGCGCAAGACTGCGACCTCTGAGACTTTGACTGTAACTTGTGACAATTACATAGCGTTTATACCGCCTGCACTGGCAACCGCCTCCCATCATGCATTGAGTCTGATAAGTCCTCAGCACCAACAGCAGGCAGGGACACACTTCCTGAGGAAATGAAGGTAAAGCCCTCTCAGGTGCCCTGGGGCACATGGTCTCCTCTGGCACCCCCTTGAAGGGTATGTCTGGATCCACAGCAGTTGGCAGCGCTGGCTTGGGAATGGAACCCGCGGAGCTGAGACTCGCAGAGGCAGAGCAAGCAAGCGGTTTGCTCCAGGGACTTGCCCTTCCACCACACTGTGGGGGCTGGCAGGCAGGATCTGCAAGTCTGTCTTCCAGTCTGACGTTAGAGGACACAGGCAGGCAGGTGGGGAGATCCAGGGCAGCCAGATCCACAGTCGAACTGGGACCCTATGAGGACAAGCCACGCCAGGTCGGTTCTCCTTCCACTGCAGCCTGCAGAACTCCTGGCCTCTGTCACAAAGCTGAGCACAGCCCCTGACCGGGGAGTCTGAGAGCCACGGGGAAGATCTAGCGAAACGTGGAGGCTATGGGGTGAGCGCAGTCTCCTGCCTGGGAGGGAGCTTGCTAGCCAGCAACTACCTGTGAGGGCTTCCAAATCACCGGGGCTTCCTTCCTCCCTCCCAATCACCCCAAAATCTATGCTTGTGTCCACTCTAATCAACCACACACAAGAACGGAAATTCAGGGTCACAGTTCACAGTGTGACTCCACCAAGTCCACCTCCTGCAAACTTGGCATCCGCATCCGTCTCCTTAAGCCGTGCACCTGCCTTACACACCCGCCTTACTGCCACACGCTGCGCAACTATCCTGAATGCAGCAAACACATGCTGACCCTTTCCCCACCCCGCCTTTTTTTTTTTTTTTTCTTTTTTCTCCCGGCCGGGTGTGGTGGTGCATGCCTGTAATCCCAGTGGCTCGGGAGGCAGAGGCAGGAGGATCACAAGTTCAAGACCAGAGGCAGTCTGCATAACTTAGCGAGACCCTGTCTCAAAAAGTAAAAAAATGTGCTGAGGGTGCAGCGCAGTGGTCCAGCACTTGCAGAGCATGCAGGCACGAGGCCCTGGGTTCAACCCCCAACACCACACACACACACACACACACACACACACACACACACACACACACAAAGTCTCCCTTTATTAGTAAATGATGGTGAGGCACAGAGTAATACAGCATTGGCTTTCTCCATTATGCACCCATTATATCACTTCTGTCTACACTTTCATCAACCCACAAGGTTTATGGAACCTTATGGCTAATATGTAGTGAAACTCAAGTGCATATTTGAGTTCTATTCCCCTATTTTTCCAATGTACTCATGAGGTTGTGTTGTTTACATTGAGATTATCCTCTCCCCCTTTATCCCTCTCCATGGACCCTCCTCCCCACCCCACCTTCCACAATCTTCTCTTCCCTCTGCTAGTTCCCTCTCTCCTTCTTTCTATTCTTTCTACTGTCCCTTCATGGCTAAGTTTAATTGTGCATTTTTTATATATCAATTTATGTACAGGATTTTTTCTTCCTTTAAGTAAGATTCAGCTCCCACATAGGAGTGAGAACATATGGTATTTCTGTTTTCGAGCTTGTGTTCATTTGCTTAAGATGATGCTTCATAATTCCATCCATTTTGCTGCAAATGACATTATTTCATTTTTTATCACTGAGTAGTATTCCATTGTGTATATGTACCCTAACTCTTTTATCCACTGCTCTGTTGATGGGCACCTTGGTTGCTTCCATATCCCTGCTATTGTGAAAAGTGCTGCACTGAATATAGAGGTGCAGGTGTCCGGGGTATGATGGCTTATCTCCCTTTGGGAATATTCCCAGGATTCGTAGAGCTGCTGGCCCTTTCTCTTTCCCCAGAAGAGGACACAACCTGCTTTCTTTTCTTTTCTTTTTTCGGTACCATTCACTCTTCTGCCTCACTCATCCTACCCCTAGGTCCCATAGGGGTAGGTAGGTCCCATCCTACCCCTAGGTGAGGTCCCATAACTTCAATACTGAGATAGAGGTAACAACTATTCCAACACCTAATGCTAGATGATTGAAGCGATGATCGACAGGAAGAGAACGTAGAGATCTGGTAGGCACACTTTGAAAACGAAGGAGAAATGATCTCGATTATTAATCATCATTTCTGACTCCGGTTCCGGCGTCGTAACTGGGATGGATCATCACCTTCTTCCAGGACTCACTCACGTTGCCTCTGCCTTTAGGGAGCCTTTCAGCCAGTTGGGGCTGGTTGGGCGAGTGGCCAGGCTTTTATCCATGAAGGGTTTGAGCCATGAGAGGCCCTACTTGGACTGGGCTGTCAAAGGTTTTCTGTTGGTGGTGGTGGTGTTTTGTTTTGTTTGTTTGTTTGTTTGCAGTGCTTAGAGGATTGAACTCAGGGCCTCAAGCATGATTTGCAAGCACTCTATCACTGAGCTGCACCTCCAGCCCTGTTTTTACTTTCTATTTTGAGACAGGGTCTCACTAAGATACGTGAGCTACCTCTAGCCTCGAACTCGTGATCCTCCTGCCTCCACCTCCCGAGTCGCTGGAGGACAGAAGAGGCCACTGTGCCTGGCTTCTTCAATGTTTCCATTGGTTTTGATTTTAATTGACAAAGTGACATACTGCTGGTTTTAGGCACAGAACATGAGAGTAACAAGACACCCAGGGATCTCAGGCATTCCAGATGTTTCTGCAACATCAAATATGCCTCTCCCCCATCAGCATGAATGAGGACCCACCGCCCAAGCCAGCACACAGTCCCCCTGGCTGTTGACTTGGGGGCCTGAGGGGCTCCAAGTGACCAGGAGAGAGCCTTAGCTCCCAGCTCCCTGGGATCAGGGTGGGTGGATGCTGGAGGCACTTGGGAGGCCTCTGCCAGGGGCACTGGAGGCAGAGGAGGCAAATTCACAGGCATAGTCCACACTTCTTCCAAGGAGAACAAGCGGTGCCCTTTCCCCGGTAGAAGCGGCCCACCGCCATCAGTCTGACCCCAGGTAAGCAGCTGAGACCTCTGCGCAGCCCTACCTTAGGGAGACTCGGTGTTAGTCTCTGCTCTTGGCAACCTGGGCTCAGCAGCAGCTGCGGATGATGGGCCCCGGTGGTGGGGGGGGACTGTGGTCGCCCACACCATGCACAGCACCCATCCCTTCCAAAGGGCTGCTTTGTTCCAGAGCCCATGTGACAAAAGAGGAGAGCAAGAGAGCAGTCTGCGGTGTGCGCGGCAGGTCAGCCTATCCACCTGGTTAATAGTCTCCCTCCGCTGAGATCAGCCTGCGATGACCTTTGGTGATGATTCACGAGGGACACAAATATCACATTCGGCGTGACTCAGAGGGCTCTGCCGCGCCACTCATTTTTTTCCTCAGCCCATCTTCTCACCAACTTTTCACCTGTAATCTTTCCCATTTCCTGACCACTCAGCCAAATCATTAGCCACAGCCCCATATATCGATAGAGACCCGGATCTCCGGCTCTCTCTCCTTCCAGACAAAGCCAGCGACCGCAGCGCCTCGCTTTCGGGCAGCACCTGTGCATCTCGCAGAACGATCTGAAAACCAGGATTGAAATTTTTCTCCCTGAGCAAGCTGATCACAGGGAGCCCGGCGTGAGGCCATAATTACAGGCTGAGAGAGAGGAAAGAATGAAGGCTGGGAGTATCTGGGTCACTTCCTCCTCCCGCGACTTCCTTCTGCCTCCCGGACTTGCAGGAACTGAGCTGATGCACACAAGGGTGGCGCCGTGTGTGCCCAGCTGGAGGCCAGGCGCATGGGCCAGGCCGCGCTTAGTCCAGGACGCGGCTGTCTTGGGTCACATGGTCGCTTGATTGCCCATGACCGAGAGTTCGATCTCCATGAAAGCCCGGTAGCAAATCAAAAGTGATTCCTAAACCGGACACGGTGGCGCACGCCTGGAATCCCAGGGACTGGGGAAGCACGGGCAGGAGGATCGCAAGTTCGAGACCAGAGGCAGTCTGCGTAATTTAGCAAGACCCTGTCTCAAAAAGTAAAACAATGGGCTGGGGGTGCAGCTCGGTGGTCCAGCACTTGCAGAGCATGCAGGCGCGAGGCCCTGGGTTCAACCCCCAGGACCACCAAAAAAAAAAGTGATTCCCCAGCTACTCTCAAGGAGAGCGCAGTTGGCCATGGGCATGGCAGGACTTGGCTCCAAAATTCTAATAATCTGTGCCATGATTCACCTACGAAGATCTGCCCAAAGCTCCCAAGTGCGTCCCCATCGGCCACTGCCACTGCACACTTCCTGGCGTCTGCTGGATCTTGTGGCCTGACTGTCAGAGTGGCCTGCAGAGCTTTCTCTTGTTTAGGTCTCACCCGAAATGGGCAGACTCTCAGGTTCCTGGGTAAGTGGGTCAGAACAGCTTGCCCAACCAAGGCATGTGTTGCCTCCAAAATCCAAAGAGGTTCATTAAAGCTGTATTTCTTTCCTATGGATGGTGTTGTTGTTGTTAGATGCCATTGAGTTGGGTCCAACTCATAGCGACCCAATGAACAACAGAAGGAAACACTCCCCAACACTGTGCCATGCCCAACACTTTGTCAGTGTTTCTCTGCTACTAGGAAGGTTTTCAATGGCTGATTGTTTCTGAAGTGGGCTACTGGGTCCTTCTTCCAAGCCTCCAGCACCCAATATTCCCAGGTGGTCTCCCATTCAAGGACTAACCAGGCCCAACCCTGCTTGGCTTCTAAGATCAGACAGGACCAGACATGAGGGTGGTAGAGCTGTACACTTCCTATGGATAAGAGGTCCCAGATGAGGTAATTTGTCCTTCACCTTGGAAAGAAAATTTCCTTTTTTTTTTTTTTTTTTTTTTTCGGTACTGGGGGTTGAACCCAAGGCCTCATGTCTGCATGCTCTGCAAGTGCTGGACCACTGAGCTGCGCCCCCAGCCCATTTTTTTACTTTTTGAGACAGGGTCTTGCTAAATTACACAGACTGCCTCTGGTCTCGAGCTTGTGATCCTCCTGCCTCCACCTCCCGAGCTGCTGGGATTACAGGCGTGCGCCACAGCACCTGGAGGAAAGAAAATTTCTAGATGCCCCAAAACCACTGGACTCCTAGAATTTTCACTGAGGTAGAAGGCCCGCGAATTTTCATGGGATTTATTTCCCACCCTCTGGGATGCAAGTTTCTTAGCAACGAATGTGTCCTGTTCACCAGGTACACTCAGCATGGTAACCGCAATGTGATGAACCAGCAGGCTGCCCTGTGTAGAGGAAAGACAATCAGAGCCCTGGCGAGTAGATGGTGGCATGGTGCTGGAGGGGTAACACACCCCTGAGGGTGGGTGGTGATGAGGTATTGCCATCTTTGCCAACAAGACAGTTTGGAAGCACGATTCCTTGGATGGTCTTCACTAGTAGGAGTAGAAGAAAAAGCGTTTACCAACGCAAAGCTCTATGCCAAGCATCAGGGGATGTGTTGATGGGCCCCAGCCATGGAACCACATCTGGATCTGCAGCTGCACCCTGGAATCAACCCTAGATTAGATTTTCAACAATTTACTGTGCTTCCTCAAGATCCATCTGTTTTCTTCTTCGGCCTAACAGGTGAGTTGGAAAAGGGCTCACTATCTCCCGTCTTTCAAGTCTTTGATCATTGTTGTTGTTGTTAGGTGTCGTCGAGTCGGTATCTGACTCATAGCGACCCTCATAGGGTTTTCAATGGCTGACTGTTTTGGGATTGCCTTGGGAGTGGATTGCCAGGTCCTTCTCCCATTTTTGTGGTGCTGGGAATTGAACTCGGGACTTCAGAGACTGCAGCACAGTGCTCTACCAACTGAGCTAAATCATAGCCCTCTTTGATGGTAGCATGGCATTAATCCATTTCTGTTGCTATGACAAAATGCCCAGGACTAGATAACTTTAAAGAAAAGTCGTCTATTCAGGTCACAGTTCTGGAGGCTGAAAGTCCAAGATCAGGTGGCTCCATCAGTTCAGCCTCTGGTGAGGGTCTTCTGGCTACATTACAACACGGCAGAGAGCATCATGGCCGGAGCACGTGTGAGAGGGTCCTGTTAAAGTTCCAACCACCTCAACTCTGGCACACTGGGGACCCAGCTTCTCACACAACCACCTTCAGAGGACAAGGCATGTGCAAACCACAGCAGACACAAGTCTCTGTCATCCTTCCAGGGAGACAGTGTTACTTGTAGTGTCCTATCTTCATAGATAGGCCTGCAGTTGTAGCCCTGTGGCATCTGATCCCATCAGATCTCAGAAGCTACACAGGGCCAGGCCTGGTTAGTACTTGGATGGGAGGCTGCCTGGGAACACCAGGTGCTGTAGGCTTGGGAAAAGAACCCGGCAACCCACTCCCAAAAATCAATCCGCCATTGAAAACCCTATGAATAGCAGAGAAGCACTGACAATAGTGTTTCACCTATTGTACGCAGGGTCTCTATGAGTCAGATACCGACTCGATGGCACCTAACAACAACAACAATCTTCATAGAGAAAGGCGGTTCTAGTGGCTCACATTTCTCCTTTCCTATCAAAATAGCCCCTATTCCACAGGTCAAAGAATCGGTGACAGGCTCCTGCCAATTGTTCTGTTGCAATAATGAACTCCAGAGTAGCAGAGGTGACCACAGAGTGGGTTTAGGGAGCCAGTGCACCCACGTGAGACAGATCTGGATAAAACTCCCTTAGTCCCTTGACTTCCTGACTAGTGAACCACAGGGAGGTTTTGGGGTCTCCCAGGAATCAGTATTAATTCAGAGCCATTGTCCAGTAATCACTGAAGAGTTGGATGAGATCAAAAGGAAGTACAAAGTGCAATGCTGTAGCATTTTTAAAAAATGGTCGGCACCATTGGGATAGATATTTATTGCATTAAAAGGTCTTGATCACATCTTAATCTGCAGCTTGGCAAAGTGACTTCTTGGCTCCCTAGGCAGTTACCTGGGGTCAGGGGCCATGAGAGGTGCAGCCGTGGGCTATTCCACGGGGAGTGAGTGGAACCCCAAAATGACCCCCACATGACCAGGATGGGACCTCATTGAACTGGGAGTTTTTATTGCTGGTCTGTAAGAAGTGATACAGCTCAGAAACTCACAGAGCAGCTATAATACTCAGAAAGTTAGGAATAAATTGTCTTTTGAAACTAAGAGGCAGAAGCAGGTTGTTGATGTTGTTAGGTGCCATCGAGTCAGTCTGACTCACAGCGACCCTGTGTACAACAGAATGAAACACTCCTCAACACTGTACCACACCCAGCAGTATGTCAGGGCTTCTCTGCTATTCACAGGGTTTTCCGTGGCTGATTGTTTCAGGATTGTTTTGGGAGTGGGCTGCCATGTCCTTCTCCCGTTTTTGTGGTGCTGGAGATCAAACCCAGGGCCTCAGAGAGCACAGAGAAGCTCTAAACCATGACACTAAATTGGAATAAGCATTGGGAGGTGTGGGTGAGTCCTGAGCGCCACCGCTTTCCAGCCAGGTAATTGTGAATGTATATTGTCACTTCTCTGGGTCCCACTTTCACCATCAGTTATGCTGCAAGACATGAGTAACCACCTCACAGGTTGCTGAGTGAATGGCACAAGATTGTGCATTTAAAGTACTTAGCACAGCACCTGAGCCGTTGTGCGCTATTGTTCTTGACATCTCCAGCCTTGCCCCGTCGTCTTACTCCAGGCTCTCTCCACCAAGGTGTAGGTGGCACTGTAGCCAGGCGATTCTTTGTTGTATGGCTGTTCTGTGCGGTGCAGGCTGTTTGGCAGCATCCTTGGCATCTGCCCTTAGGTGCCATTAGCGCCCATCCAGCTTTGACAACACAGAAGTCACCAGATATTGCCAGATGTCTCCTAGGGAAACCATTGTCCTCAGTCGAGAAGCTTCCGCTAGCCATGCCTTTGGCTTACTTTTCCAAGTTTGTAAATCAGAAGGTCAGGCGGGGGGTGTGGATCCCCTCAAAAGCTCCCCTTCGTGTTCTCCCCCATTCCACACCAGTTCCCAGTGCCAGCTCCGTGGTGGGTCTGAGCCCCACTGTGTCTATTTTACAGCCATCTGTCTCAGTATCTGATGATGTCAGTTTTCCCTTCATTATGTTTTTTCTTACACGCTCTCACCATTTCACTTTTCCAGATAAACTTCAGAATCAAGTTGCCAGGTGATCTAACGCAAATAGGTAGCATTAAACTTATAAATTAATTTGGGGATAATTAGAAGCTCCATAACATTTAGTTAGTTTGTTTGTTTGACAGAGTCTTGCTAGACAGCCCAGGCTGGCCTGGGACTCGCTATGTAAACCAGGCTGGCCTCACACTCCCATCAATCCTCCTGCCTCTGCCTCCCAAGTGCTAATATTACAGGTTTGTGCCACCACATCTGGCTCACTTGAATGTTAGTTCCTAAAATCAATATGCTTTTAAGAAGTAAATATGTTTTTGTATATGTGGAATGTGTGTCCTGTCTTACTAATTTTTTATGACTTTTGTTTTGTTTTGTTTTTCAGTACAAGGGGGTCGAACCCAGGGCCTCCTGTGTACTAGGCAAGTGCTCTACCACGGAACCTTACCCTGAGCCCTTTATTTATCCTTTATCTTAAGATAGGGTCTTGCTAAATTGTACAGGCTGCCACTGGCCTGGAACCTATGATCCTCCTGCCTCAGCCTCCTGAGTGGCTGGGATTATAAACATGTGCCATGGTGCCTGGCCTTGAGTTATTTCTTCTGGACATTCTCTTGAGTTTTTTTGATAAACAATAGTAACAGCCACTCAATCTCCTTTTCAATAGACATGCCTCCTGTTTTGCTTTTTCTTATCTTCTCACTTTGGCTAGAAGTACTAGAACAGTGGTAATATTAATGCTTTCACATCTGCTCTTTTGCATGTAAGGAAGCAAATATAAAGCCCATAAGGATGGAGCCAAAATGTAAAGTGAGGTCTGTGCAAGTCTAAAGCCAGTACCTTTGACTGCTGTATAGCACATGGCCTTACTTGCTTTAGATTGCATTGATTAGCAAGATACTGAACATTAGAACAGATTTTTTTGTATTATTTTATTTTATTTAATTTGCAGTATTTGGGGGTTGAACTGGGGGCCTCACACACACTTGCAAGCACTCTACCACCGAGCTGCACTCCCAGCCCATTTTTTATTTTTTATTTCAAGTCAGGGTCTCACTAAATTACACAGGCTGCCTCTGGCCTCCAACTCATGATCCTCCTGCCTCAGCCTTCTGAGTCCGATTACAGGCATGTGTGGTGCCTGGCTTTTGTTTTGTTTTGTTTTGTATTTTTTGAGACAGAGTCTTGCTATGAAGCCCTGGTGGGCCTGGAACTTGCTATGTAGATCAGGCTGGCCTCAAACTCACATTCATCCTCTGCCTCAACCTCCTGAGTACCAGGATTACAGATGTGTGCCACCAGGTCTGGCTTAAGAACAGATGATCTTTATGACACCGTGGTGATATGTGCTTTTTCCTGGCTCACTAAGACTCTTTTGAATATTGTTGTTGTTGTTGTTGTTTGAATATTGTTGTTGTTAGGTGCTGTCGAGTCCATATCTGACTCATAGCAACCTTCTGTACAACAGGGGAAACACTATTGTCAGTGCTTCTCTGTTGTTCATAGGGTTTTCAATGGCAGATTGATTTTTGGGAGTGGGTTGCCAGGTCCTTCTCCCAAGCCTACAGCTTCTGGTGTTCCCAGGCGGTCTCCCATCCAGGTACTAACCAGGCCTGACCCTGCTTAGCTTCCGAGATCTGACGGGATCGGATGCCACAGGGCTACCGCTACAGGCGTTTGAATATTAGGAATGCATTTTATCATATCCCTCTGGCATCTATTGGGTCGGTACTATTGACTCTTCTTTCGCCCCGTTTCTGGAGCTCAGTTGGGTCGGCTCCTGCGTCTGCTCTTCATTGCAGCCGTGGTGTGGTGGCAGCAGAGCCACGCAGGCTTCTCAGAGGCTGAGCCTCTGCAGTCCTGAGTTAGCAGGGTTTCGCTCCGCCTCCCCAGCATTGACAAGGGGCAGGGCCTCCTTCCTTCCAGCAGATATGGGTTGAAGGAAGTGGGGTCCTTGCTGAGGTGCTAGGGAGGCCAATGACTCCTTTAGCTGTGTGAGAGGCCCTAAGGAAAACAGGCCTTGCCCTGAAACCAGTAGTGTATCACCCCTAGTGTGGCCCAGAAGATACCCCCAGTTCCAGGTGCCCCGGAGTTCTGGCACTGGGCTCCTCCTCCAAGCTGCCCGGCAGCCCACACTGGTAGGGGCTTGGACTGGCTCTGGACAGCATGGGCCACCCCACAGAGCCCACCGTGCTCAGAGGGAGTCCCTTCCTCCTGCCTTCCCAGCTCTCCTTCTAGAACCTTCTGTCCATCTGCCTAGCTGCTGCTCCCTGGGCCTCCCTCTAGGCGGCGTTCCCTGGGTGTGTCCCTCAGCTTTCTCTCACTAGAGCAAAGAGCATAGTTTGACTCTGGCTCATGGCTTTGGAGGTTTCAGTCTGTAAGTAGGTGGCCACACTGCTCTGGGCCTGTGGTGGCCCATCATGGAGGATGCGCATGGCAGAGCAAAGTCGCTCAGCTCCTTTGGGAAGCAAAAGAGAGAGAAAGAGACTGGGGTCCCATAACCCACCTCAAGGCCACACCTCCAATGACCAGAAGCCCTCCCACTAGGCCCCACCTCTTAAAGGCACCACCACCTCCCAAGGGCTCCATGCTAAGAACTGAGCTCCCGGCACATGGGCCTTTGGGGGCCACTTACAATCCAAACTGTAGCCCTGGACAGTTTCTATGGTTGCTCCCCAAGCCATGGGCTCGGTGCAAACCCTTCCCAGCCACAGCTCCGCCTGAGCCACGCCCCTTCCCTCTGGACCTTCCACACCCGGGGCTCAGAGGCCACTGGCTGTCATCAGGGTTTCTTCTCCAGGGTCCCTAGCCTGCCTCCAGGTTGTCTAACGGACTCCAGGTGGCCCATTTTCTCTGTGTCTTCCTTGCCAGACCCCTCCAGCATTCAGCATCTGTTAACATATCTTGTTGTTGTTGTTAGGTGCCGTCGAGTCGGTATCCGACTCATAGCGACCCTCTGTGCAACAGGGGAAACACTATTGTCAGTGCTTCTCTGCTGTTCATAGGGTTTTCGATGGCAGATTGATTTTTGGGAGGGGGTTGCCAGGTCCTCCTCCCAGCCTATAGCTTCTGGTGTTCCCAGGCAGTCTCCCATCCAGGTACTAACCAGGCCTGACCCTGCTCAGCTTTCGAGATCTGACGAGATCTGACGGGATCGGATGCCACAGGGCTATAGCTGCAGGCGTTAACATATCTGCTAATGTTCAATTCAACTCGCTTTCCTAAAAAATACTGGATCTTGAATTTGTTTAAATCCCAGTGTTTCTGAGGTGCTGCTCTTTCACTGAGGATTTATGTTTCTTTATTCGGGGACAAGGATGGTGCGGTGACTTTTCTTTGTTCCCTTCGGGGTCCTCCTAACCTTGCTACCTAACCTGGAAGACCCTCATCTTTCTGTTCTTTTCTTTTTATCAGTATCCGGGAGTTGAACCATTGAACCCAAGTCTCCACAAGTGCTTCTTGCGAGCCCTCTGCCCCTGAGCCACACACTCAGCCCATGTTTTACTTTGTATTTTTTTGAGTCGGGGTCTGGCTAAGTTACGCAGGCCTCTGACCTCAAATGTGAGATCCTCCTGCCTCCTCCTCCCAAGTCACTGGGATTACCGGCCGATGCCACCACGCCCAGCTAGCTTCATCTTTCTTTCACCTTGTTCTGGACTGAGGTCCCTAGTCCGGACATTTCTTCTTCCTTCCAAGTGTGGGAGGCTATAGATTTCAGGTCAGGTTGATTTGCCTGCCTGCGGGTCTTCTCCCAGATCATTGCTCTGTCCCTACAAGCTGCACTGAGGAATTTGGGGGTCCATGTCTTCCTTGAAAAGTCCTCCCTTGCATAGAAATCTCTGCACATAGGTAACTCAGCAGCGCCACGTTACCTCCTTCCAGGTTCTAGAACAGTGTCCACGGCTGAGGTTTTCTCCCCCCCCCCTTTTTTTTTTTGCCATACTGGGGGTTGAACCCAGGGCCTCACGCAAGTGCTGGACCACTGAGCTGCACCCTCAACCCAGTTTTTCACTTTTTGAGACAGGGTCTCGCTAAATTACGCAGACTGCCTCTGGTCTTGAACTTGCGATCCTCCTGCCTCCGCCTCCCAAGCTGCTGGGATGACAGGCGTGCGCCACGGCGCCCAGCTCTGGTTTTCTCCTCTCTTGTCCCTCTGGTCCTTCTTGTGTGTTTTGCTGCACTGGGTTCAGCAAGGGGTGGGTTGGGGGGAGACTAGAGAGGCACACATGGAAGAAGTGCCTGAGGCCCAGCTGCCGGGACTGAGGTTGGAAGGAAGAGGGAGAAGGCAGGGGAGCAGGCATCGTGGTAGGCTGTGGTAGGGGGAGGTTCCTAGGCCTGGGCAGCTGGGCAGGGGTGGCAACAACCTCCCCCCAGAGCGAGAGAGGACAGCCGGGCCCTGGGAGAAAGCTGAGGTGGGACCCCAGACCTAGGACGTCTCCTGGGCCAGCAGGGCCATGGCTGAGGCTCCTCGGCCCCTGGGGGTGGGCAGCCCCTCTGGAGCGTGCCGTGCAGGACCTCAGAGGGCGGCACTGACTGAGCTGAACACGCGGGCACGTGGCCGCTGCAGTGGGAGAGAAACAGGGCCCCAGTGCAGACTGGGCCTGAGTCAGGAGCAGGAACAGGGCCCACGCACCTGCCCACCCCCCCATCTGTGTTCTCGCCCCTCACCTTGGAGGCGCCCTCCAGGAACCCCAGTAGGCCCTAGCTGAGGCCTCACTCCCCGGAGCCCTGGGCCCAGACTGCAGAAGAGCATCTGGCGCACAGCCACACGAGCGTCCACATGTGGGTCCCTTAACCCCCACCCTGCCCCTTCAGGTCCCAGTTCCCCCCACAACACCCACGGTTAGTCACCCTCAGGGAGGCAGGGTTGAGCCCCTCCAGGCCAGGGCAGTGGCCTCAGGGCCCACTGGGCAGGAAATTCCTGGTTTCCAAGTTCCCAGATTAAGGCAGGGAGGGGGTGTGATGATGTTCAGGGGTCCCTGGGTTCACCCCTTAGCTCTCTGGCTCTGGCCAGAGAAGAGCTGGAGATGGGCCACGGGCCCGGATGCCCCTGGCCTGCGTCCAAGGCCATCTGCAGAAGGGGACAAGTCTGCCGGCGCACAATCAATCAGAGAGACATTAGGTAGCCCTTGGTGTTTATTTTCCAATAAACAAGGTTTTTGCATGTCTGGGCTTGCTAACAAACGAGAAACCTAAACACAGTGTCACTGACATGAAACAATTTGGTTACAGATTACTTTCTTCCTCCTCTTCCTCCTCCTCCTCCTCCTCCACTTCCTCCTCCTCCTCCTCCTCCTCTTCCTCTCTCAATTTGGGATCTAATTAGTGACCATGTCATAGACAGCTATCCTCAAGCTTCCGCGTTTGTTACGTAAACTACGCACTACACCAAACACACCAGGTGTGGATGGGCAGTCAGGGATCCTGACACTCTCAGCAGATCTGGTATGCCACAGAGTTATGGAAAGGACCATTTCTGCCTGCGTGCAGACCGTGCGAGGGGCTAACGCAGCTCCGGCGCACCGGCGCGGTGCGTGCGGGTGGGCGCTGGAGAATTTGGGTGGGGCGGCCTCATCGTGTGGTGCAAGATTGTTTGTCTCGTGGGAAGGTGAGGTGGTGGCACTCTAAGGGAGGCGTCTCTGCTCGAGACTCTCCGCTCCCACGGCATTGTACCTGCACTGCACTAGGCTGCCCGGGGACACCTGCGTGTCCCTCGCCCTGTTGGACTATCCCCGCTGGTCTGCGTGTGTCCCGCAGCTCCCCGCACACTTGGCAGGCGCTTGGAAATGATCCCTGATCGGTGGATGGTGGGAAATGGATCAGTGAATGGGTGAGGCGTTCTAGAGGATCAATAGCCAGACCTCTTGCTCTGTGTCATCCGGAGATCCGGCTATTTTCCCAACATGGAGATCGGAAAGGAAAAAAAAAAAAATGGAGAACTTGATGGTGTCGTCCAATCTTAGAATTTCGCATGAGGGAAAACGAGGAGCAGAATCGTTAGCAGCCTCGGTCACGGTCTCACGCTGAGAGAGGACAGGCGGGGTACCAGACTCCCGCCTGACACTTGCCAACAATTCTTATTTTTTTTGTCTTTTTTAATTTTTTTTTGTCTTGAGCTTGAAATGAGATGGCAGGATGACTTGGTGGCGTAGTGGGGAGAAGGATGAGGGGCCTGGGGTCGTCGGAGATGGAGCAGAGGAACTGGGGTCTGGAAGGGAAGGGTGGAAGGCAAGGGCCCCAGGGGGACGGGGAGGAGCCTGGTGGTGGGGAGGGGCTTGGCCGTGAGGCCGGTGGGGGGTGACAGTGTTGGGGGGGAGGGCGGACTGTGGGGATGAGGACGGGGAGGGGATGGGACACTGGGGAAGGATTTCAAGGGGAAGCTGGAAGGGGCCCGGTGGGAAGCATGGTAGGTAGGAGGGGCTTAGTGGGAACCACGGTAGGTAGGAGGGGCTTGGTGGGAACCATGGTAGGTAGGAGGGGCTTGATGGGAACCATGGTAGGTAGGAGGGGCTTGGTAGGAATCATGGTAG